>JAQFXT010000401.1:0-40264 GCA_034683725.1 Strigamia crassipes
GATTCATGATCTTAATTAGAGTTTTCCCTAAGCAAACTCACTTTTTCATTTCAAAATGAGTGGATGGCCGCGGATTAACTCGCTATAAATATCAACCAACGGCTGCAGTTGTTAGCCATCTCGTCACACTCGTCAAACTGGTCTTTGTCCCATAATCCAATCTGATTACAGCTTGCAGTCATACTTTCAATGGCTGTGATTGGCTTAAAATATGATGCGAAGGTGAAAGTCACATTAGCTTTCTTCTCCCAAAATCCTCCCGTATTTCCCGTAGCTGTGATTGGTTCACAATCGAGTCACTACTGCACATGTACGTAAACCCCTAATTACTACTAGGTTAGGCTTATGTTCTTAGCCAATCACAGCGCAGATTGAAAATTATCCCCAGCCCTGTGTAATGTATTGTTTTCAATAAAAGTAATACCATGGCAATCCCATAGATATATACTATAAATATGTTTAGCAGTATTAACTTCCTGCATTTCATTACACTGTAAATAGTTACTTTTGGGACATTTATAATCTTAAAATATAGCTTAACATTCGCAAGCTCTATTTCTTACCTCGAAATGAGTGGATGGCCGACGATTAAATTTCTAAAAATATCCACCAACGGTTGCTGCTGCGCGCCATGTCGTCTCAATGTTCTTCTTCCCACAATGCAATCTGATTCCGTAGCGCATGCACTTATTACATTTCGGAGCCAACCAACATTTTTAATTTCAGAATAAATAACAATAATAAAAATTTGAAAAAACGATGCAAAGTTTCACGAAAACTTCGGCCATTTTCGTCCCATCGAACCAGTGCCACACCGCAGCAAATAAAGTAATTTAAGAAGTAATTCGAGCCTGTTCGGGATTTGAACCCGGGACCTCTCGCACCCAAAGCGAAAATCATAGACCTAGACCTACCGGTCATTTGTTAAAGAGATTGAAAATACGTCTTATATGGGTTCAAATCAAAAATGACGATTTGTATAATGCTTATCTCGTGTAAACTTGTGATGATTTATCACAATAAAATGAATAAATGACCTTTCCTTATTGATTTTTTTGTTTTTTAACTTTTATTTTATTTTTTAGTTAAACAAAATAAACAACAGATAGCATGTAAACATAAATTCATCGTTTAAAATCGAAAAATCTATTACAAAATGTGATTTTGAGACGCAATTAATTCGTATCCATCGACTGAGCCGCCATTGTCGAGCAAAAGGCCCATAAACACTTCCACCAACATTTTCTTCCGCTTCACGGTCAATATTGGAGTGCCAATTACATCCACTTTGGATTCGGTCAAAATGTCGTTTCTCTCTACGGTGATGTCTGCAAATTGTTTTTTCACCTAAAAACAAAATAATTCAATGTTAGAAATCGTGTTTGAGGTAAAAATTAAATTTGTTTAAAGTAAGCATCGAGATATAGTTTTTTTTCGTTGTAAAAAATGAATTTTTTTAATTGTTTGAGGTAAAAACTAAAAGTTTTCGATTTTTTTTTAAAGAGGAAATTGAATTTTTACAACTTTGTACTAATTACCTTAAAAAAAATTAATTTTTACAATTATTTAAGAAAAATATTCAAATTTTAGGTTTTTTCAAAATTAAATTTCCACAATTTTGTCTGTAAGATTTAAGAGTTTAAGTTTTTCAAAGTGTTTTAAGGTAATTATAACATTTTCGCAATATTTTAACATAATTATTCAATTTGTACCACATTGTAAGATAAAAATTCAATTTTTACAATTTTATCCATAGTAGAAATTATTTTTTTTGAATGTTTTAAAAATCAAATTTTCACAATATTGTCAAACGAAACAAAATGGAGGAGGCCGCACTCGATCTAAGCGGCTATCTCATATAATTTACATTATGTCGAATCATTTGTGAATTCATAAATAGCTAGACAAGCCAGGAAAGAACTCCAGAATATTCAGTAACATTGTGCAAAAATTGTTGTTTGTAGCTAATTTGTAAATTTTTCATTTCATGTGTGCAGGGGCGGCTCTGGCTTGTCTGCCGCCGGAGTGCAAACTTATGTGCTGCCTCCCCTTTTCCTGATTTTAATAAAGAAACAAAAAAAAATTTTACAAAAAAATTTATTTTATTTCGTTTATTTCATTTCTATTTCGTTTATTTCATTTCCATTTCGTTTATTTCATTTTCATTTATTTTTTTCATTTTTATTTTGTTTATTTCATTTTCATTTCATTTTTTTTTAATTGAAGTGAAACTTCTTTAGGCGCGTTAGGGGTTTTTGGGGGTAGTGTAATTCGAAATTCTGACGGAAGTGGACTGACGGAAGTGGACTGACAGAAATGACTGACAGAAATGACTGACGGAAATGACTGACGGAAGTGACTGACGGCGCCGCCTACCGATGAAAACGAACGTGCCGCCATTTTCGATTTGACTTAGATCGACCATAGATATAATATATCCATAGGTATAATCTGTATCTATGGATCGACGACCGAACAACTAATTATAATACCAACTAATTATAATACAAAATTAATAAAAATAAATTAATAACAAATAATAACAAATACAAAATTAATAAAAATAAAAATAAAAATAATAATAATAATAATAATGATATTAAAAATATTAATAATAATAATAATATTAATAATAATAACATTAATAATAATATTATTATTAATTTAATTCCCACAACTTGTAAACAAAAAGTTTCACTTCTTCCGTGTGGTCTTAAGCACACATTCTTTTTTTTTCATTTCGTTTATTTCATTTATTTCAAAAATATTTTTTCAAGTTCGCTGTAGATCAGGTCGCGGTATATACGGGCACGGTTAATTGGAGTCGCGGTAAATCGAGTCGCGGTAAATGTAGTCGCGGTAAATGTAGTCGCGGTATATGTAGTTGCGGTAAACAATATTCGCGCTAGAAACGAAATTTTTTTTGCAAAAATAAAACAAAACAATTCATCTATCTAATTTGTTATTTTGTTTTTAGATGCTTTTCTAAATGTTTTTGTATGTTTTGGGATATTTTTGGATTTTATTAGATGTTTTTTGCTGTTTGAATCCACTAAATCATGTGGAATACTAAAACCACAGATTATAATCTGTGCTAGAACTACTGGCGATAGAAGCGCCGCCCTGGTGGGAGCAAGTGACGTTAATCACTCGAATGGCACGAGGAGTGTTATTGGTCGACAGGTCATCCCATTCCATCGACTCTGCCTGTACTCCGATTCAGAAAACTTGTAACAAACTCCCATTGGTTGGACATATCGCACGTTCAAGGATACAAGTAAATAATCATGCGATTGTTCTCAACCAATAAGGAAAAGCCCAATTTAAGATACCAACAAAAAATATATTCTTTCATTCGGAGAAGACTATTTGCGTAAATAAAACGACAATAGCCACTGATATTTTAACTTTTAATTATTTAAATATTTTTTTTTACACATAGAAAATGTTTACGTTCTAACAAGGGCAAAGGCAAAAGACAATAAGTTCGAAGGTATCATCTACAAATTAGTTGATCCTGGTAATGAAAATGTTTCTCGTGGTAGGAAAGTGTTTCTTTCGATATTGACAATTGGACAATTCACTTCGACATTTTGCGTTGCAGATTGTATTTGGTAGCTACGATTCAATTTTTGCTTTCCATCAAATTTTTGTGTTTGTATACTAAATTAGCAATTGCCATTACGATAAGCCGTAATTTTTGTTCGCTCCACCAAATAATTGTAAAGTATATCAAATGAGATGTGTACCAGTACTCATTTCTTCATTTACTTAAACAATGAATAAAAAAGTTTAAATATAATGCACGCTCACATTCTTTTTCCAGTGGAAGGTAAATCCCAGATGATAAGTTAGATACATTCATAAATAACCATTTGTCTAAAGGTTTTTATCAACAAAACTACTAAACCGTATTACAAGGTACTTTCCGCTATTAATTACTTAAAAACCCTATAAAAATTATTGTCTTTGCGCAGGGGGAACGTAAATCTGCTGCGAAGGTTTAGCTTGTCGTGATCGATTTCTGTCGTTTATGTACGGCCGGTCCCCGCCCCGCCGAAATTCCAACGTCCCACTAAAATGATTAGAAATCATGCCGTTGTTAGCAAAAGCAGGCAACGATGGAGAAGAGAAGGCACCGTTTACGAAGTTAGCAGATAAGCCGTCAAACATCGGCGAGGCAATATCCTAAATTCAGAAATAAAAAGAAATAAGTGTCAAATTCTAATTTTATTTGTTTTATCCGTTCGTTCATTCATTCGTTTAAAAAGAAATCACTTTTTCTGAGATTGGGTTCATGTCTTCGACCAGTACTTCTTCGTAATTGCCATAATCAAGAAATCGCACGACGCAGGTGGCACCGTTAGCAGCAGCTGCGTGAACGACGGCTCTATAAAACTAATTAACAAAACAAAATTATTCAATTTCAAACCCGAATCAATTCAAAGTGAAATAATCTACCTTGTTGTCTTCCCAATATTTTGCTAGGCACTTGTCTCCTTGTTTCCAAGTTATTCGCATTGTGTTATTAAAGTAATTGCCGTGGTTATTCTGGCTTTTTCCTCCCCGATTGAGTTGCGGTCTTTCTCGTATTTGGTTCCCTTGTCGGCCAGCGTTCGGCGGCATGCTGCCTCCTGCCAATCGTTCCGAATTAAATCTGTGACCCTGACCCTGACCTTGTCCCTGATCCGGTCCGTTTCCTTTCTCCATGTTCTGTCGCGGAGGTGGAAAATTGCCATCGTGCATTTGAAACATCGGAACATTATTCCGTCTGCGCATTTGGTCTTGAGATTCATTTCTTCGACGATCATCGTCCGAGTATTTTCCAGGAAAATTTCTATTGTTTGCAAAATTTGGTTTGTCGTGACCACCGCCGCCGCCGCCACCAACTCCTCCTCCTCCCGCGCCGCCGCCTCCTCCTCCTCCGCCGCCGCCTCCTCCTCCTCCTCCTCGGCCACCCCTTTGTGGTTTCTGATAAGGCCCTCCGATCCGCGGCCGTTGCTGCTGCTGCTGCCCTTGAAAGTATGGTTCTTGTCGACGATTGTCTCTCATCGGCTGATTGAACTTATTATCGCCTCTTCCCCTGTTAGCGCGACCATCGGGCATGTCCGATTTTTGTAAATCGGGAGATATTTTTGGATTATCTTTTTCCGTTTTAGATTCTGCAAATGTTACAAATATAAGTTTGAAATTTGGAAACCTGTCTAACACTACGTTACCACCAGCTGGTAATGAAATTTTTGATTCTAAAAAATCAAATAATGTGGATGGTCCTGAAGGTCGACTTTGAGCTGATGGCTCATCGTCGGTTTCCTTTTTACCTGCAATAAAATCTTAGAAAGTTTATGATTAAATAAATACAACAAGCAAATAAAATTTACCTCTATCATTTTTTGGCTGTCGCCTATTTGGTTGTCTACCTTCTTTAAGATATTTAATTGCAAGTTCCAAATTCATTTTGTTGTTTTTTAGCGCATAGAATGCTTGCTCCGCTGCATAGCCCAAATTCATAATTTGAGCGATATCTTTATCCATCAACTGATTTAAAAAAATAATAAAATCAATAATGTAAACTAATGTTTAAAAATAATAATTTTTTTTACCTGTTTGCCACCACCAAATACTTTTCTATTGCCTTCTTTAGCTTTAGCTGCCTCAGCAATAGTCGCCTGTCTTTGTTTTTCAAACTCATCATTCTCTTTTCCTTCTTTTGAGTTTTCTAGTGTTTTTATATTTCCTATAAATAAAAATAGAAAAATAAACAACATTTTTTTCCATCTTAAAAGGTAGAAAAATATCACCCGTGAGATTCACGTTAGTTCCACCGGCTGATATTTTTTGTCCAAAAGGTACCCACAGTGGCGGTCCTCCTTCCTGCCCAAAACTATTACGAGTGTGCTTAGCCAAGCTCTAATTGCAAAATATAAAACGATGTGAGTAATTGAGCTGATTTACGAATCATACATTTTACCCTGTTAACTTCCCATTTCTCGATTAAAGGTTCAACTTTACCACCTAGCACTTCTAAACCACTATTGTTTAGAATGATAAACCCTTGCTGCAAAGTGATATTGTCATTTTTCACGTTGATTTTAGTTCCGGGTGGTGTATCGAGGCTGTGGAAAATGTATTCATATTGTAGCTTCCCTCCGAAAAAGTAAATTATTCAAAAAAGCAATAAACCTTAAACGATTTAAACGTTCTAATTCTAAAGCGCTGCAATTTACGTGACCGTCTGTTAACTGTAATTTTAATAAACGTGGTGCCACATTCGATTCCTCGTTCGCTTTCGGTGCGGCCACATTACGAATTTTCTGGATTTGAAGAATGCAGTTACCAGATATCTACAAATAAATATTTAAAACACAATAATATATATATATTTTTTTAAATTTAAAAAAATTAAACCAAATAAAGATGCTGATACATACACTTTCAATTTTTCCTTTGTTGATATCATCTGGTAAAAATTTTGCACCGATATCTCGTAAATCCAACTACCGAAAGAAAAATACAGTTATCAATTATTTTGTGTTTGTTCAAATAAAAGGACTTACATCCAAAGCTTTCTTCGTGATTTCAACAACGGTAGGTTGTTTTTCACCTTCGCACAAGTCAGTTATTGTATCTTCCGTTAAATGCCTGAAAAAAGAACGTACAAGCGTGTTTCTATTTCTATTCACATTTACACAAGTGCGGCCTATTGAAAGCGAGCTACCAAAAACCTTTCACAAGGGTCATGCACATTGCATTCTAAATTGCAAAGTATTAACTTAAAATGAAAAATATTAATGAAACCAATTTTAAACAATATTAATTTAATCGATTAGTGGTAAAATAAAACATAGTACTTGAGTAATTAATTAATTTTCACTACCATCCCTGTTCTTCCAGTTGCACCTGAAGCGCCATCTTTTTTCTCACTTCCCATTACCCAGAAGCCTCTTCCTTCGATACGGAAGCTCGTTTGTTTCCACGTTGATTTCTAATGTAAATGAATAGTTGTTGCATTGTATTGATTGATCGATTAAATTTCATTACAGCCAATTTGTTATTTTAGTAAATTTTTAAATTTTGATTTCAAATTTATTTTCAATTAAAATTGGTTTAAAAAAAGTGAGAAAAAAATGTTGTAAGAAGTAAAATTCCGTTTGTTGCGGCAGCTAGCACGTTCTCGCGTTTGTTACTTATTGCTTCCTGCCTTCTAGAACTTGTTAGTGCAACTTCGGCGACGAAGTAGAAGGCACAAACTAAGCGCAGATTCTTCAAATAATTTTTGCAATATCTCGAATCACAAGGATTCGAGATGTCGGCTATTTACCGAACTACCATTTCCATTCTAGACAAATTTGTGCCTTCAAAGATGCAACCTTTTTGGAACCATCCAGCTGGTTAAAATTACAATTTGCAATTGTTCCGTTTATTTCCTTTTACTATCTGCTTCCTCTCATTCTGACAGGTCCGAAAACAATTTTTTTCTGGGCTCCAGCGTTTAAATGGGTAATAAATTAATATCAATTCACGCGTTTAAATAGTTGATTTACATCTGTATTTTTAGGGTTTGGTTGCGGCTGGAATTCAGGACATTTCAAGACCGGTCGAGAAGCTGAGTTTACCCCAGTGCATCTCGTTATTCTTCACTGGTAATAAATCGATAAATATTATCATGTATGTTGGGTACGATAAAAATATCGTTTGTTTATGAAGGGGTTATCTGGTCTCGATATTCGATGGCTATTATTCCAAAGAATTACAATTTGTTCAGCGTAAACGTGTTCATTGCTGCAACGCAAACTTACCATTTGAGTCGAATTTTTAAGTAAGAAACTGTTTTAGGTTTGTGTTTGAATATTAAAAATTTCTTTTTGTTTTTTTTCTTGTTTTTCAGTTACCGAATGAATAAGACTGACGATGACTAGACTTGTTTCTAGTTAATGGAATGAGTTTTTATTTTTATTTTGGTAGAACTCTATATTTCGAGCTGTTACAATATTGTAACTAGTTTTGTTGACTAGAGCAAAATTTAGTATTTGTTGAAAATTAAAGATTTGATTTTTGTTAACGTTTTTGACTTTAATTATCATTACGAAACATCGTGACGTATGCTGACAAACGGCCTCTGGTGACAACGATATTGATAAGGATTTCAAGTTTGTTTCAAAGGTGCTATTGCTCAACTTTATTTTCCCGGGAAGTTTTTTAATTTTGTGATATTTGATATCGATTTCCCCGTTTGCAATTCCTGGTAGAAGGGAGGACATTTTCAACTTAATGTTGTTCAGTTTCTTTTACCGCAAAATGTGATTAGTAATTTTTTACATTTAAAACCTTAGCACCGATTTTTCACTAATATTATTTATTTTGAAAATACTTTTTATCAGTACGAGTAAACCATTGTGAGATAACGTTGACAATTTTGATAAATCCGCTTCTTATCATTGTAATTCATACTTTTACGATTAAAGTATTTTTTAACAAGAAGTACCGGTAATAAAAAAAATATCTGCAGATTGCGTACGCAAAAGAATTATACAAATAAAATATCATATTGCCCGGAAAAACCAGTTATAAATAAATCGCCGGGACAAAGTTCCACTTTAGCCAATAATAAGGTTTTGATGACTAATATCCTCTGATTGAGGATCCTATTTAAACCTGTGGGATTGCTGAATACGTACATCACACATTTCAAGTCTCTCAACGCAGTAACAACTACAAAAAAAAAACCATGTCGATTTTCACAGCTCTGTTTCTTGTCTTGGGGTAAGCAACTTGATTTTAAAATTATTTTTATGAGTATGATATTTTTTAATTAATTACTAATTGCCGTTATTAATTATTTTCTACAGAGTTGGATTAGCAAATTCCCAACAATTTCGTGAGTATATAAATCTTCTATAATTTCTATACTGTACATAAACTTACATTGTTTTGTGATATGCACATTTTCAGAAATTTCCTCTCTGCCGTATACAACTATTGGCAATTATTCCGATGGAATTGAAGAACGCGAATACGAGTCGATAGTATTGCCGTCTTATACCTCAGTCCCTTGCCTCACCTGGAATGCTGCTCAGAGTCAAGGTTACTACCATCTGGCCATGTACACTCGCAATGGTAAGTCAAAACATAAAACACGATCCCGCAGAATGATTATAATAATTTAAAAATATGTATTAAATGATGATTAGGAGCTAACGCTGAAAACCGCATTTTGAGAATGGGAGTACCGGTACTTCTTGGAGTCCAGCACGTAGACGACATCGAATCCAGATGTGCGCAACTTTACACCACTTCCTATTATGTGGATGAAAAGGATCTCCCAGCACCGAACAACGTAAAACAATTTTTATTTAAAAAAAAAAAAAAAAATTTTAAATCCTAAATACTAATTATTTATCCAGACCGACCTCAAATTGACACAACTTTCCCCGACTAAATTTTATGTGAGTTCAACGACAAACATCGTGCGCGACCCCAGCGACGTGGTATTGGCATTGCGTGTTAAACTGAATGTTCTCGGTTTATGCTACAACCCGAAACAATATTTCATGGGTAAGATAAAATCAAATAAAAAATTAAATTAAAAAAATTTCTATAATACCTGTTTCGGTAATTTTACAGCTTCCTACAGTTCTCCCAGAAGCCTTCGCTATTCCCGCACGGAAATCTGGCTTCCTGTTGACGCGTGCAAAAAGAATTAAAAGAAATCTCGAATTTTATACCTTTAACTGTGATACAAAATGATGTATTAATTTTTGGTTACGTTCTTAATAAACAGAAACAGTGATACTGAATCAAATATCGATTTAACATTTATTTAACATTCGATAAATCAGCGTATAAATATATATACAAATTAATTGGTCGCTCGTTGCATGTTATTATCTGCCATGTCCGTGTCCACCACCTGCTGGGTGGCTGGTCCACCAGTTGAACGCTCCATGACCATCGGTGTTCGCACCATAATCGACATCCTCGGTAGGTCCACCTCCGCCTCCACCATGATGCCCGTGGTGACCTGTTGCAGCAGGAATCAAATCGAAAATCTCACGTTTCATTATTCTATGTTGAGAAGGCATAACAAAAAACATTTCTTCGGCCATTGAATCGTCGTAAGGGGCCACGAAATAGCCATAGGGCATTCCCACAATACACTGAGCTGTTAGGAATAATCCTACGATAGATAAAAACTATATAAAAAAAAGAGTGAGTACCTTTAGTGAAATTCATAAAGCAAATTCGTAAAGAAAAGTTCTTACTTCTGCTTTCATCGCGACGAATGCGTAAAATGATGTTGTCACTGGTGTAAATGCTTTATATTGGCACAAAACTCAAGCTGAAGACATCTCTTCGACCCCATTTCTCTTGGAATTTTGAGTTAAAGATGCAGTGTTGCAGAACGTGAACACGTCTATTCTCCAGCAAAAAAAAAGTTCTTACATTTGTAGCAATTTTCCCACAAAAAAGATTAAGCACTTTCTGATTATTGTTTTTTTTTTTCTTCATCTTTATGTTCAAACTTCAAAGCTACCGTACTGCTTGTAGGAAGTGCAAAAAAAACCAAATTTTTTTTTATAATGTTTTATTTAATTTATAATATTACAATCATTATTATTATTCTTTAAACGGAACCAGCCATTATACTACTGTAAATCTCAATGGCCTTTAAATAGGCCTACTCTTAAATACACACCTATGTGTATAACCTAATTTAAAAGTATAAACTTTTAAGGCGTGTATATGGCAAACGGATAAGGTCGATTCTTCGTAGTTCTGACACTATAAATGCAAACGATAAAACGTTTTAATTGTGTAATTCAAATGTGCCACGTTTTTATTGACTTACGGTGCAGCTACGCAGCAATACAAGCCTGAAACGGGGCAGCAAATTTGGTTTCCAGGACACTCATAATTATCTACACATTGACGACAGTTACCTAGTACTGTCGTAGGGCAGAATCCAGAACTAACTGGATGATTCGAATAATTAAAAAATAAAAAAATAAAAATAAAAATGTGTCAGTGATCGGATATCAAGTGTTAAAAGCTTTAATTGAAGTCGTTAAACTCACTTCCCATGTATTGAGCCATTTGAGGTGTCTGTCTCACTAATTGCATAGGTCCGCACGCATGACTGAAGGAGCAATACATCACCAATGTAATAAACTGAACCAAATAGACTGAAAAATAGACATATTTTACAAACTACCAATCTCCGAGGATCGAAACACCACTTACCCGTCTTCATCATTGCTCTCACACACACTTGTCCAGCGATAATAAACTGTGTTGGTCTCCTAGAGTTCCGCAAAGCCAAGAAAGGAGGTCATCCATATCCTTGAGCTCTTCGGATGATTATCTCTTCCCGGATTCCCTCTCCGTTAGCCCCTTTTAAATATAGTTTATTATAACTTCACATTCCGGATAACGATAAATTTATTTTCCATCATTTTCATATTAATTTTCATGTCATTTCCTTTCGCTTTTGTGATTTAAAAAATATCGACGCTAACCTTCCGACCTAAGCTTTTGAAGGTCAGGTTCATCATTCCTTCATACAAAGTGTGTGCTCATTTCAATGACCTTATTTTCTCGGTGGCCATCTTTTGTTTTCTCAGTGCACACTTTTTTTTGAAGAAAAAAATAAACAAATTATTTTATACGGAACACTTAAAAAGTTTAATTAAACCTATAATATACAAAATAAAGATCAATACAAAATTTGGTAAACTGAATGACTTCGAAAAGTAATTGTCCTGAGGTACGAAACTGTATCTGATATGTAAGGTTTTATTTGTATAACAATGCCACGAACGGAAATACTAATATGAGAATGTTGAATGATGGACAATTTGCTCGATTAGGTGATTGAAAGTTCATTCTGGGGTTTGAATGCGCCGGAGGCAATGGTGATGTCAATCTGGGAGCGTCTGAAACTCCGTCTAACCAATCACCGGTTAGTTCTGTCCCCGCTGACGTCAGTACAGCGGCATCAGACAGCATCGAAGGTGTTGTTGCTGTTGTTGCTTCATCGGCAGTTGGTGCCATTGGCGTAACTGTTGTTGCTGCCATTGTGGCTTCTTTATTGCTTTTAGCATCCATCACTTTGGTGTACGAAACCATAGTTTCCTGCGTGGTGTTTACGGAGCAAACCGCACTAACCACATAATGGGGATATGTGATTTCGGGGTAATTCACCTAATTTCATACAACGATTACGATACGACTCTTTAGAATTATTTTTAGGAAATAATTACCGGAGTAAGGCTGAGGTTTGCGGGAAAGCGCCCATGACGAAGGCAAAATGGAAGATATTGACCAAATCTAATATCTCTTTGGTAGGCATGAGATCGACCCGCCCATCTGTATCTCTTTAAATATTCCGTCAGGGTTCTACTTGATCCACCTAATTGATTGAAATCCTCCACAACAAATCCATTTTCTTGGCTGAGTAGAAATGAATAAACTTTAAACTGCGGTTAAATTAATTTGCTATTTACTTACTGCGCCAACTTGATGTTGAACCACGAAGTCAGCAAATCAATTGCGGGCCAACTCTGACATTCACTCAAAGATGAACGAGGGTAATATTCAACAAATACCAAGCAAACTTCATTGCGCATACTCAATCCACCCTAAACAACAGCAAAAGTAAAAAGTTTATCTAAGCTCGGTCCTACTTTAACTTACAACTACAGTGTTGTTTCTTGAAAAGGTGTCGTAACTGCACTCAACCATTAAATGATCTCCCTAAAAAATATAAAAATAATTTAAACGTAATTTCCGCGTATGGATAGTCATTTTCACTCACTGGAAGAATTTTAACGTGATGCTTTAAACGATGAGATTGCTGTAATAAACATTTTCAAAATTTTACGTTTTTTGATTTTATCACCATAAATTAAATTTTACCGACCAAATAAGTAGAATCGTAATTTTTTTCGTCAATTAAAGGCGGTAATTCCACTCCTTCACGAATGTGACGTAATGTTATTCCAGTTGCTATAATAACAAAAATTAAATTAAAATGTTCGTGCTTTTCAAACAACAAACTTTCCTAACTTACCTAAAGAATGAGCTAATAACGTTAACCCAAATATATTTATACCAGTTGATGGAAACAACTAAAAAATTCATTTTAAATTGAAATAACTGAGCAAAGTTAAGAAAAAGATTATTATTATTATTATTATTTACATTTCTTGTGCATGCTGAACCACAATGAGCAACAGTGACGTAGGATTTTTCTCCTGGTGGAATAATTTGTAAGGGCGATACAACGTGACCAATATTGATAACTGAAGCGTCATGCAGTCTGATTTTATTTGTCAAAAACAGTCTCAATCCATAATTATCAATCACACCTGGCAAATAAACCAAAAAAAAAAAAAAATGCAACAAAATTAGACACATGAATTGCTATTTATCATACTACGCTACTTTGTTTTTGTTCAAGCATTAACTCATAATGCACTTCAAGCATGAAATACGTGGCACCGCCAAACTCTTCACCCAAAGGAAACCCTACATTTAACGGCATGACATCACCCTACAATATAATTTATTTTTAAATAAATCACGAAAACACATTAAAGAAAATTTACCTGTGAACCAACACCCCATGCAATGAGTATAGTGGAGCAGTGGGTGTACGCTTTGGGCATATTGGCCGAATAACATTCATGGCCACCATCGTTTAAATACGTTTCGTATTCAGAATTGTTTCCACCCATATGACATTCGTATAATATCATATGATGTACTCTTTTCCGGCGTTCTGTCAATGCCTGAAACTAAATGAAAATTGCAACACATTAATAAAATTTATTAAATAAAAATGACGGTTGTTAATGTCTGTTGACATATTTATATTTCCCACAATTACTCACTCCTATCACTTGATGTTTGGTAGATGTTTTCGGAGCTTTGAATATTTTACAATGATATATTGTTCCGCTGCCACTCAACCCAATCTGAAATTTTTTTTTTTTTTTAAATGTTGAAGAAAAAAAATCGAAAGAAAAGACGTAGACCTACATTTGGTAATCTTATATCCCATACGGAAATACTGGCAGTCATGTGTAAACGTTCTTGCGATTCTTCCAATAAATACAAACTTTGTTTCCCTTTTTTGGCATCCAATTGGAACGCAATAGTTTTGTTAATTGGATCATCATCTTGATAAATATACATAACTCGAACTGTGTCATTCTAAAATTTAAAAAAAAAAAATTATTAATTATAATAATAGTAATTAAAAAACGTGTATTTAATTTTTCACCGTTATCTTCCAATCTCTCGAATCGCAAGTATCAAACTTCCTCTGGAACCGCAAAGTTGTATGTGTATCATTCTCTGTTCCGAACAAGATTTGATAATCTTGTTTTTGATCAAGATTAAACTCCCCATTATCCATATACATGTCCTTAAACGAAAATCAAAATAATTTATTAGCATTTAGTGCATTTTCCCTGCACTTTTCCTCCGCATGCATCGAGGCCATGCCGTACAGCCTATCTCAGGCCACGACCTGATATTTATATTAAATGCGTGGGCGGAAACATTGAAGGCTTTTTGACAGATAAAGAGTTAAAAGAGAGGGCGTACACTACCTATAGTACCATTATTACTCATCCTTGGAAAGTAGAATACACCTTTATGTGCTGATTTTAACCTTTCAAAAGTCATGATTTCACTCGGACAATTCTAAATAAGGTGAAACATATATATATATCCCAATAAAACAAACAAAGCAATAAAACTGTGCGTGATTTGAATCTAAGATAATCCAAACCAAAGGGACAATTCAACACTTGACTGAGAATCTTTATTTCTTCCTCAAATGGGTCATATTTTTCTCACAGTGTGCATTGATCTCTTTGTTTTCTCATCATGAAATTGGTAAATTTTTTTGGATTTTTTTTTTGTTTGGTTTTGCTGAGAACAATTTTTAAATAATATTGCAGATGCTGCTAGTTTTAAACAAACATTTTACACGAAATAAGGTTATCAAGTTTGTTTAGTTGTCTGCATTTCAAACAAATCTTTTCCTTATACAGCATGAAAGTGTCCGTTTACATTTGCAAGTTTGCATTTCTTCTCCACCTTTGTAGAGTTTCAGGTCGCTAACCTAACATCATTCCATCTTGCAAGTGTCATCTTCTTTCCTCATCAGTGCACGACATGGTTTCATTTGCACCAATCATGACACAACAAAAATCTTAACCGAAAAAAGAAAAGAGAAGAAAAAACAAAAAAAAAAAAAAATACAATAAACTGTAAAATTAAACATTCCGGGAAATAATTTCTGCAAATATGGTTTAAACCGTCGTACATTCGAGCGTAACTCACGAAATTTAAGTTTTCAAGGCGTCTCGAACAGCCCTTTTCCGCCTTACCCACGCTGAAGCGTGACTTTGGGCCACCTAGGAATTGTGGGAAAATCTTTGCTTCAACTATTATTCAGCTTATAACTGCAGAAAAACTAAGCTCCGTTGACACGGATTAAATTGCATTTTATTTCGTTTCTCGTTTTTATTTCCTTTATATCATTTATTTTTTAAATATATTATTTTGTAATGTAATTTGTTCTTCCAGAAGTAAAACTCAGATGTCAACTTTATTGAATTGAATTGAATTGAATTGAATAGATTGAGATTTTCGACGTCCGATCACAATGCAAAGTGCCATAGTTTGATGTCAACCTTGCTATTTATTGTGAGAGGCCAATGGCTTTTGTTGACTGAAGAAATGATTGTTATTCGTTATTCATAAGTTAAGATTCCTGTCTCGAGTCTGAAGTTTCATTTCTTTGTATAAGGCTGAATGGAGCCCAAATGCATAATTTATCCCGTATTTAAGATTCAAACAGTATAATTAAACTCTTCCTTGTACCGTTTCTTAATTATCTTTTAGCTTTTTTTCACTTTTAATTCCCACCGATTGTTTTCCACACTTTTTCCGAATAAGGAAACATTTAAAAAAAATTCCTTATTTTCTCCAAACTAGGTTATGTTAAAGAAATAATTGCACGCACATGTGGTAAAATTATTTCCCACTTTATTACCTCTAATTTCAATTTCAACATGTAACGTGTGAAGAAAACTAGAAAAGTCAATGACACGAATTTGCAAAAATCGTAAAAATATAATTTCCATTTTAAAAAATAAAAATAAAAAATAAAAAATGAAAAACACAAAATAAAATAAATGCTCTTACTAGAACTGACGGCGCTCCGTGCATCATCCAACCAACTGCAAAGTCCCCTCGAGTCCACTGGCCGTCGGGAGAAAACCCTATTCCTACCACACCTTTGGTTTTTGCTTCGACATTCAAAATAAGAAGTCCTCGTGACAGATCGGCAGTCCACGACAAAACAACATCGCCGGCATTGTCCAACGTTTTGCGCCTTTGCAAATTGTGCGCATCGGTCACGCGCGCAAAAAACAGGCAAAAAACTAGAGTCACGAGTAGTGACATCTTGGATCACGCAGCCTCTTCCTCCTTCATGGCACCATTCCTACCAAGTACCGCGCACATAAATGCTTCGCTGCTCCCGAGTGTCGTCTTTTCCGTATGACTGTTTCGAATGAAAATGAGCATGCGCGTGGGTCGCGTGCCCACTCGAGGCTACTCCACCGTGAACTACTTCCAAACCGCAAGGGCAAAACTCGATGTACACACACATTTCCCGCAAACACGGTGTGTTCGTATCAGTTCTGTCTTTTCAAGCGTAACCTTCTTTTAAATTAAAGAATAGAAGAGGAGAAAAGGTGGAAAAAATTGAATTCGTGGCCTAGACTTTATTTCCACGAATTAAATTCAGAAAAGAGGACGCGAGGATTCTCTTAAGCGATAATAATGGAGGAAATAGTTATGTAAATAATAATCAAAATGTGAAAATAATGTACCAGTATTTATTAATAACCGCACAATTCCCGAGCAAAGACCACGACGCAATATACGCAAATAAACACGTGCCGTGATTGGTCCATCTAACTTAATCAGCAGCATCTATTGGCCCGAAATAATTTAACGGATAATTTTTTTCTAATGCCCGAGTACGTGACCGTCCCGCATTTATCTGGGTTACTTACAATGTGTAATGAAAGTGTAAAATTAGTTTTTAAATCCAAATTATAAAAATAGTCGTTTTCCCAAGATATTCACGCTTGAGTTTAATTACGGTGTACAAAACCAAGTTGTAACAAATATTATTAACACCGATTAGACCGATGGCTTAGTCTTGTTCGGAATGTGATGTCTTTTTGGTTGTTGCGGCGATTTCTTTCACTTTCGGCATCAATTCCTCTAGTTGGGCCTTAATTTTTTGCCCGCTTTCCTCGTCACTACGCACAGTTAATAATTTGATGACCAAACCTAAATGAAACAAATTTGCAAGTGAAAACTCAATCACAACTGTCGTTTCAAAAAAAAAAGAAAAATTACCTTGGTACGTTTGTAAAAACTCCACTATTTCACCGTTTAATTGAGACTCCAAAAAAGTCAAAATCTGAGGGACGAATTTACCAGATGCGTGGAGCATGCAATGAGTTGTCGTCTGATAGAGGATTAGAGCAGCCAAATGCAAACAAAGTGCACCGTCCATAGTAACGGACAATTGTTCGAGGAGACATTGACGGTGTCCAAAAGCCACTTGTCTGCAATAAATAAATAAATATAAATTACTACTCCCACCGAAAACATTACAAGATTATCAAATAATTTCGATTTCTTAGTTTCGTTAATTGTACCGTTCTTTTTTCTTGTCTAATTTTTTGATCGCGATGTCGCTCACACCTGGACCGGAAGCACCTTCCACGGCAGCAAGAAAATCCTCTACTGACTTCACACACAAATTTTTTTTAAAAATTTACGATTAAACACGTTCAAAGAAATAGCAAAATTTCTTACCTTGCCGTTAATCACGGCGTTTAATTTCGACAAAGGCGCGCGCATCTCTTCAGGTACATTCGTCAATATTTTTCCACGAACCTAAAAAAAATTTTTTTTTAAGGTTTGGCACGTTAATTGATTTTATAAAAAATAAATGCCTTACATCGCTCGTAATATTCGCATCGTCCCCTAACTGCAGCCTATTTTCTTGAGCTACGTAACCGAATATCAAATTAGTAACATCGGTGCCGAGTGTACGCAATAAATGCTTATTCAATTGCGTGCGAGTGTCATCTGAAAATTTAACTTTACTTTAATTCCTGTTCACACAAAAAAATACTATTTCCCACCTGGAAAAAGTTTCAATCCCTTTTCAAAAAGTCGTACATTATTCACTAGACCATTGACTTTCTCCTGCAATTCCACGTGAGTTTTCCTTCGAGCGGCTCCCGTTTCAGCGACGGATGCAACAAAAACCGATTGTACAATTTGCTGGTAAGCTTTAGTTAAAGGTCTGTGAATGTATTCCGCTATAGCGTCTAATAGTTCGTCCGGGCAATCTTCGTCTTGGTCATGTTTTCTCAACTCCACCGCTATTTCTTCGCACGTAAGAAATTCAATTTCTTTAACTTTATTCGATGTTGATTGAATCTCATCGTCCGAATCGTCGCTATCTCTCGATCGGAATTTTTTCTTAACTGCTCGCGTTTTAGTTTCACGTCCTTGAGTTCCTCCTCCACTTTTCCCACCTGAAAGAAATATTTTATAACTTTATATTAAATTACAATAACATACATTTTACCCGCAGCTTTCTTCCGTCTATCGTCTTTTTTGTCTTTACGCGAAACTCCCTCGCCACCACCTTTACTGTCTTTACTCGCCAAACTAACTCCTTTTTGCGCATCCTAAAAAATTAGATTTTCTGGTTAAAAGTTTATTAAAACCAGAAATTTTGCTAGCGTACTTTCTCGGCTTTCTGCACCATTAAAACGTCGAATGATTTCACTAAGTCTTGGATAAATTTATCGCTACAAACGATAGTGTCGCACAAAATTTGCCCGGTGTAACTACGATGCGAATGAGTTTTCATATTTGTTAAAAGTAATTGTCGGGCATCATCGTTGCTACACACGGACGGTATAATTGGCTAAAAAAAAAGAATAATAAAAAAAAGAGTATTCTACAAACGCCATCACTTGTATCTCGTAACAACATTACCATTATGTCCACCCAAGAACCAGAAACCAAAGCATCCTCTACCGAAGCGTCGATTTGATCCACTAATGACTGACCAACGACACACGTGCTTAAATAAGTTAAAGGTTGACCGGCAAATATTTTCTTTATGAATTTCACAGGCTCCGAAATTCCTAACCGAATTAGGGCATCGAATTCTGAATTTAAAAAATAAATAAATAATTAAGTACCCGCAGATAAATATTTGAATTTAATTTAATTTTTACCTAGATAGCCATTTTGTTTGTAAAAATTCTCAACCCACTCATTTTGCGCTTTACTGTAAATAGTTGGTATGTAAATGGCTCTTTCTTGACGACCTCCCGAAATCGATCCAGCTAATAGACCATTCGCTATCAATTCATTCGTTATACCTATCAATAAAAACAAACGATAAATCAATTTAAAAATTAAAATTAAAAAAAATTAAAATAAGATTTAACTGTAAAAAAATCTTTCGTGGAAGTTGTGGTGATTAACAAGATTGAGAACTGATACGGGAACAGTGACCGCGGACAATGCTCCTAAAATTCGTGATTTTAGTCGATTAATAAATACTTCGGTGAAAATAATTTGATTATCATATGGATCTGCTTTTCCTCGAATAGTAGTGCCCAATCGTTCATCGATAGAATCTCTTAAAAACTGCGCCGGCAAATCGTAATGCTTAATAAGCTCTCCAATCGAGATTTGACCGTTTTGTTGAAGACGCTCGTTGATCTCTTCCGCTATTGCATCCAGGTAATTTCTTTAAGAAAATTTGTACAAATTAATTCAAATATCGCATCGCATGCAGAAATATTACCTGCTTATAATTTGTCCAAGAACTAAACTTAATGTTCTATCACTCCGAACTAAATCGTTCGCTTTTGCTTCAATATGACTAAAGTCCAAATTCAACAGTTGCGCTAAATCCACGAGATTTATGCGACCTTGAATCGATTAAAAATAAAAAATAGATAAATACGTATGTATTTAGTTATTGCACGAATAAAATCTGGCAAAATTGTTTACCTCCGTGAATTAATAATTCATCTTTAATTTCGCTTATAACGTGTTGGGGAGTTACATATTCTTTGCCATCGCAGGTGAAAACAACTTCAAGAAGACGCAGTTCTACGACTTTATTTACGATCTCAATACAATTCCTGTCTGATAATCTGAAAAAATTAATTAGGTACAGTAAAATATGGTATGTGACAAATGACTAAAATAAAACTTATTCTTCAACATCAAAATTGTAATAAAATGTAACAATGTGCGATTAAACGACATGCAATTCAACTTAAACGATTTACTACCTTTGAACGGTACTACTTAATTGTGCATGCTGAAGATCAGCTGCGAGACGTCTAATTTCATCCCAACTGGCAGCCATTTTGATGTCGTGTCGCGTTTGCTCCTATCGAAGATTGACACCCGATGGCGCTAATACTTAAAGGTTTTTGCTTTTAGTTGCATCCCAATCCCAAATATAGTCGATACGATCTTTGTACTAATTAATATTTTATTTTAATTGACAAAATATTTACACATTAAAAAAACCAAATCCATTTAGTTGTTAAATTACACGTTTGAGGAACAGCATTTTAAGGCACATTATAAGATATGTACATAAACAACACCAAATTATAACTCATCATTTCTCTTTAATCGAAAACAAAATCTGACGAGTAAAATAAAGGTCATTTACAACAAAAATTAAAAAATTTGATTGTCTTAAGCCAAAAAAAATTGAATATTTATATAAAATATTGTCTAAAATTGCTATCGCGACGCAACATTCTGCGAGTGGCTCGTACTCGGTTCGTGAAGGTCACTTGAAGATAAAAAAAAAACGGATGGCATTAACACATCGCTCGAACTCTCACCAGTTTGTTCATTCGTTAGCTCCACGCCTCCAACATTCGATGTAGACGTTGAAGAACGGCCTGGAAACTGGGACCGTAAACTCCGCCGCAAACTATTTAAACGTTTAAGAAGTTTGAGGCCCGTTGCTGTGTTGTACGACGGAGGAGGAGTGTATTTTGGAGGCGGGTCTTCCGTAAATCCGGCATTTTCCACGCCCGTTTCCCTTCGACTCGTGAAATTCTCATTCTGTTGTCCGTCAGGCGGCGTCCTCATATTAGGCCGATACAGCGTTTGTAATCTCTACAATACACGAGTCAACAATTAATTAATTTTTAAAAACATATTTCTCTCCTCAATTTACATCGAATAAATCTGGAGGTCCTTTTGCCAAATATCTACACGTTTGAATACAACCAATCAAGGGAATTGCAAGCAGAGGACATATCTGGATAAACGTCCCAATTTGACGCACCCAAGTAGGCCAATAACGGTAACCGCGGCTATCGTACCAATAAAAAATTCGACCATACTTTCCGTTGCGAAATGAAGTTATGGATAATATCTGAAAGATTTAAAAATGTCCGTATTTTCGTTCGAGTAACCCAGAGGTGATTATAGTTACCAACAGAATCGCGGGAACAATCACGGTCCAACTAAATGATATTAAATTAGACAGCCATTTTTTGCTAAATTTATTAGAGGCCAGCAAAGACACCAAATTGTCCGCTCGGTATGGTTTTCCTAGAACACGTTTTGTAAAAGTCAATTCCAGATGCCGATTTAAAAATGGTTGCTAAGTACCTCTCACGACCAATACGGCTAACATCATTACGAGATAAATAATCATAATCCACCAAGCTGAACCGATGCAAAAATCTAGAAAATATATAACGAAAATTCCAAGCTGGAAAATAAAAGCGTAATTAGGTTAAATTAAAAATTATAATTTAATTTTTATTCAATGTTACCTCAGTGGTCGCGGGGAGGCCGAGTACGAAGCCCATGACGCACATGATGAATGTGATAGTGGTCTCCCAGGACCTTAAAACTTTTGGCTTTATGGCAACAATTCCTTCGATGGCAAACCTCCAAATCGCCAACTAAAAACGAATAATGAATCAGAAAAAGACGAAACCATTGTCGTTACTCTACCCGACGTACTTGCTGCGCTAATGCGAATGTGATGAGAGTGAGATAAAATAGAACGGACCAAAATGGCGAAATTTTGTTGGCGCCCAGGTTGGCAACGGCCGCGGGAAATAGTTCGGTAACCAACCGAAATACTTGGTAATTACTTTCGTGAATTGAATCCATGTGACTAGTCATCATTTCTTCGCCTAGCAGTAAATTATTCGACCAATGTAATTGAAGAGAAATTTTCGGGTCTGGGTTTGGCGCCAAAAATAACAGATTACGCTCAGTTTCTACATTAAAAAATGTGTCATTATACAAATTATTGTTTTAAAAAATATCAACCTACCAAATGAAGATGCGAGAAAATTAATGGAACCACCTTCGTATTTAAAAATAATAGCAAAACATGCGCAACTTAAAAATCCAACGACTAATAACGTACTAAATGTCACTAAAATGACTACCGTTGAATCCCTAAAAGCGAAATAAATTCAATATATTTCACATCATTTTAAAAAAGCATCGTTTACTACCTTATGATGTTGTGTTTAACTCGATTATGGCTAGTAATTTGCATAATAGCTGCTCCGTGGATTCCCCACGTAAAAAACACTTCTCTGGCTGCCGCGATCCACGATGCTCCCGAAGTAAACGATTCCCACATCATTGTATTCATATTCATAATAAATTCAGTTCCATTTTCAGCTTGGCGTAGCAATTCAACGGATACGAGTAAAATTCCAATCAGTGGGAAAAAGGCAAAAACGAACACCACCTGAAAAATCAATTTAATTGTTTTAAATACTGCGGGTATGACGTACCGGTAACTCACCTTTCCGTAAGATTTCAATCCTTTACTCAAGCATATAAAAATCAACATCCACACAACGGCTAAATTAAAAACATTTTCGAATTTTAATTCACCAAAAGTAGAAGGCGCAGGGTGAAGATTAGATCTCTGTAAAACTCGTCCGCTAAACAGAAATTACAGAAATAAAAACAAAATCACACGACGAAATTGAAATCTTACTGAAAATATTCTGGCACAGTCTTTCGAAAAATCTGACTCGAATTGTATCGTCTGCAATTAATTCCATTGACTACAAAAACAATGTAAATGCACATATTTATTTTAAATACAAATCATTATCATAATTTAAATAGCAAAAAATTAAACTTACAATCTCCTCTAAAAATAGAACTGCATTCTCCCCACTTGAAAATGTAACCATTTGTTATGAACGAATCACGAAAATAAACGAACAGCCACGACACTGGTACGATCGTATAAATTCCAATCAACGTAGTGGCGATAAGAGAAGCAACTCCGACCCCTAAAACAGAAAAAAAAAAAAGAAAAAAAAATTACATTTTCTGCACGCTTACGAACACAACGAGCAACCACAACCGACCTTGGAAAAATGGCGATATTTTCCACATATCCATAATTCCCGACCCCGAATATTGACCAACCGTCATGAAGAAGCTGACCATGGGAAAACCAAACGTCACCGACAACATAATGAACTGCAAGATAAAACCACCTAGAAAGATGATCGTGACAACAGATTTAATCTCGCAACCATTCATCTTCAAATTTAATCCGAAATACCTCCATATTGAAAACACAGAAACGAAAAGCGACACATATTTCCCATGCCCAAAGTACACGCCAAAACGGCGAGTAAGCTGCACGGTGCGTGCGGCCAGAATCCCACTCGCTTAGACCTTTCTTCGTCGGTCTCGAGAGGTATCGTAGGCGCTTCTTCTCTCCGAATCCTCCGTCTAGACCTGTTGCTCGACGATTCGATGGAAGGACTATTGGTGGCCGATTCGTTTACGGCGGCCCCTTGGCTCGTGGCGTCCAAAAGAACATTCCTCAAGACGATACCACGATTCAAGCTCATGCTGACTGGCCGATTGAGTGGTGGCGAGGGCGGGGTCAATAAAATTGGAATGTCCACTCGATTGTAGGTAAAGCGAGCACTTTGTCGTTGATCGGTGCCGCCCTCATTCGTCGTATCATCGACCGTAATCGGAGAATGTTCGTGAACACTCGTTGATACCTGAGACTCGGTTGCGACGTCGTTAGCGGATTCAGTTTCGAGCGCTGGCACATCCGTTTCTTCCACCTGGCCGATGATATCGTTTTCGTTTTGCGCTCGACTAAAACTCTCGGTTCTTCGAAAAAGGCGTCTGATCGATTGCCTTAAACTTCTGCGCGGACCTTCGTTGCGTTCGATTTGCTCCTCGTTTTGATGGATTTTCTTTTTGCTCTTGCGCCTGGTGGAACGTCTGAATAGGAAATTTAAAATTCCACCCTCCTCTTCTTCGTCGTCTTCGTCTTCCTCCCAAATACCGTTCTCGCTCATTTTTATTTTGTCGACGTTGTTTTGTGAATCCATACCCGAGTTGTTTATTTGCCGTTGATTCAAAATGAGCTTGCTTTTGTCGCTCGTTTCATCATTGTCTGGGTGAAGGTAATGGGAAAGATTCTCTCGATCTTCTAATCCTCGCTCGTTATTAACATTGGCCATGGGAACATCTTTGTTTGCATCCATCTCGAACTTCTCATGACCTACAGGAAAAAAATAAATAATCAAAACAAAAATTATTTATCGAGTTAATCGAAATTTTCCTTTTCAGGTGGGTCAAATTCAAACAAAAAACCACTTCGACGTTAATAACTGCTTCCATTGTTTGTATCTTTCGGTTTTCTTTGTTTTTAAGAATGAGGAAATTTAGTACGCAACAGATGCTAGTAGCGATTGTATAAACGCACAAACCATTCATTTGTGGCTTAATTACTACTCTCGATAACCCAGTAAATAGGTAAACAAAACAAGTCGTGACAGGCTGACAGAAACACAAACTTTACATTTTTAATCTTTCTTCCGTTCCGATAGAAATTCGATTCCGTTACAACATGTTTAATAGCAATTTTATGAGATTCAGCGCGGATTGATAGCAATTATGGCCGGCTATTAATACTTTCGGGTCAGATAAAAATAACCAACAACAATTTTCCTCACGGTCTATTAAAGCGTACATCACCTTACTCATCCGATTTAATCAGCTAATTCACTTCAACCGGTTATGCAATCTAATTTGAAAAATTAAAAGAAAAATGTTTTCGAAACAGGCCGTTTATGAGGTTAATCTTCTTTTTCCGAGTGTATTGCATCAAACCGAGACCGAAATAGGCCTCGAAACATTTGCATAGAACACCCTTAATCCTCGTTTTTAAATCTTGAATTGCCTTCGGTAATTATGATTAATGGCGGCTACAATTTTATATCAATAGATGAGATATTTATCTTTTGTTTACACTTTACAGCATATGTATATATCTACTTCCGTGGTTCGTGTTGTGTGAAATGAATAAAGTTTTCCACCGGCAAGCGAGAGGTCAGTGAACGAAATTTTAAATGGACGGCTGACCTTTAATTGCCAAAACACAATAAAGATTTGGCCATTCGTTCCCGAGCAATTTTTTCGTCAAGTTTGCTTAGTTTTTGTTTATGCAAATCAAGAAACTATGTTTATCAACAATGATTAAGTGGGTTAATTGAGTATAAGTAATACGGTTTGTGCCCATCGAGTTAGCGGTAAGCGGCTTCGTACAACCATCCGACAAATAATAAACTTTAAATTTAATTTTTTCATGTTTAAATGCAAAATGGTGTTGGATTCTGGTCAATCGTGCACTTTTAAATGTTAAAGATGGTCATTAAATCAAGTTACGTGACAACATGTAGCGTACCTGTCTAGTGTCTACACCCGACTGCCAAACGGCATTACGTCATGTTCCTTTCTTCTTAGCAGCTTCGTTTCCATCGGTTTTATGGCTGGAGTACTAGAAACTGTATCCAGATCTTTAGTCTGATATGTGCATGGATGCTGTAGCCTTAGAAACAACGTTAATAATTGTCGTTTCGCTGCAAACGCAAATGTTACGCGGGAATGAGAATAAATTGAGCGCATGCGCAAACATCATTTTTGCGTTGCCAACCTCATTACCGAGTACGAAGCTCTCGCTGAACCAATCGTAAATAAAGCAGAAAATTAATGTAATGTCTTTTTCATCTCCAAACAACAAGGCCAATATTTTAAATGAGTAATTTATTTTAAACTGGAATTAAAGAGCTAATAAGTTAAAATAAAGAGTGGTTTCAATCGTTTGGTTTATTTATTTTATGGCTCTACCAAAGCTTCGTAACTACGGAAGAAAAGCCATTAAAGCGAGCAAAACTAATAAATTTTTTCTTTATTTTCCGTATGTATTTTGAAAAGGTTAATTGAGGATAATTTTAGAAAAGGAAAAGTTTATCTCAGCTTTCAAAGAATAAAGTCTTATGTTTTTGTCCATTTAAGTTTAAACTTTGATAACATTAAAACTTAATCCTTGACATTAATTTCCGAATAAAGAGTTTCTTCTGTGTTGTTATCAGTTTAAAAGATTTAAATTTCTTCTGCCCTTCAAATTTAAAAAAAAAAATAATTTGACAATTTAACCATTGAGATAAAAATAAAAATAAAATGGCGCGAGATTTGTCATATGTCCTTGAAAAAACTGCACTCACCATAATGCATCCTGAAAAAATAAATAAAATAGTGGTTCATTCATTTTTTCACAACAAAAGTAAAAAAATCTGAAAATTAAAAAATACGGCGCTTTGCAAAATATGAATAGCGGTATTCAATTTGTATTAATTCCAATTTTTTACGATAGAGGCGGCTTCGTTGCTTCCGTTCGCATCAAAAACCGCATATCGACAAATTCGTCTGCCTCGCATTGAATTGAATGAACTTTTGTTGCAAAGGTGAGTAATATCCTGAACTAAAATCCAAAAACCGTTGTCAGCAAAAAAAACAAAATGCCGATTAAAAAATCAAACAAAGATGGAAGCAAAAAAATAATTTTTTCTTGGCAAAAATCTCGTCCAAGGAGAAATTAAGTAGGTCATTGCTAAAGTGATAAGATAAATTGAAGATGAAAAACAATCCTGAACGTAGACGAAATTTCCTAACTCTGAATTGCAGCTGGAGCAATTTTTTCTTCCAGCAGTTGGCATTTTATTTAAATTGCTCTCTCTGAAATCAATAAAATCCGGAGCCGCATTGACAGTGACGTGCATTGCATCATTTTCAGTTTAGTTTCGCTGTACTGGGAAAAAACGGGCTGTGATTCCTCTTTTGCAAAGTGTAAGTATTAATCCGAGGTATAAGCAACTTGATACACGAGTGTACAATTTCGCTTGTCCTTAAAACATCCTTTGTGAGTGCTACAACTGAATCAACACGCACGGTAATCTATACAATCATGTACTAAAACTTAATGTTCGATTAATTAAACGCAAGCAGGAAATTTTGCAAGGATTTTTTCGAAAAAATAAAAAAAAATTAAATGAGCAAAGGTCTGTCCTTACTTTTATCACGAGGGAAAAAAATGTGAACTAATGAGTAAAAATATGCTGACTAAAGATTGTGTTGGATAAAGAAATTGATTTGGAGGTCAGTTGTTGGTTGAAATAAAAAAAATGATTAATTAGAAGGTGGAATTTATCTTAAAATAGCACATGATGTGCGTGATTTCGTTTTTTTTTTTTTTTTTGGTTTGTTCTATTCTTCTTTTTTCAGGAACTGTGATCCTGGCTGAGCGGACTCCTCGCAAATATTCTTGTGCTTCATGCTTTTGTTCTGTGGAATTTGATCTCTCCTTACAATGGCAGCTCACACTACGATGTTGGATTTTCACTTGGATACCTCCATAATAAAAAATCCAGGTTAGTATTAAAATGAAAATGAAAACGTAACACATTGTAACCGAAATAACTTGATTTTTTTTTTTTTTTATTCTTTTCTATCGCGACAGTTGATGCAAAGAATGCGCAACAACTGTTCAGTTCTATTTTATCGAAATGGAAATTCGAACAACAAATGGTGATTGACACTAATCCTGGCTTTATCATTTTCTACAAAGGAGCAAATTCAACGTATTAAATTAAATTGAATTATTTTTAAATGTAAAATAACTAACACTTGCACGTATTGTACGATACTGTCTCTATAGTCATGGTGTGGTGCGCGTTTATTCTGACGGATATTCGACCGTAACTTTGGAGGAGGGAATGTCTTGTAAACAGGCTTCTGGTTTATCCGCTATCGCTGAAGTGATTTTAATTAATTCGTGGTGTTAACTTCTGTGTCTTGTATGAACTTTTAAAAAAAATTATTTTTTTGCAGGCGTCGAAACCGATTCAGGAAATGATTGTGGATAAGATGAAACTGACGAAAAGCAAGAGGTGATAATTCGTACTATCTCTAACTCTTTAAGCACTCTTAGAACTAATTACTTTTTTTCACTTGAAAACGCTTACACTTTTAGCAGGTAAAAATGAACGTTGCATCTAAATTCTTTTTCTGTTTGCACACTTTTCTTACTTTTTAGACGTAGATACAATATTATTCCATTTTTAAATTTTTCTTTTGCATATTAATTTTTTTTTGTTTTGTTTTTTTTCCGTTTTTCTCCAGCTACCTTCCGATGAAACGAGGCGGACCTATAGATCAATTCATCACAACTTCAGATAATCGCCTAGTAGAATATGATTTTGACAAGATTGTTTACGAATGCACTTCGCCGTATCAGACCATCAAAATCTTGCATTCTTGTTCGTTCGGAAACATGTTGGTTTTGGATGACTTGCAGAGTTAGTGTTGCAGTATCAGCTGTCATTATTAATCGCCGCTAATATAATTGAGAAATGTTCTTAATTAACGGACCGATTCATCAAAATTTCATAAACCTGTCAATTTATTTATTTTTTCTTTAGACATAGCCGAGAGTGATTTGATTTACACTCACACGATCATGCGACACGGCATCGAGAATTACAAAGGCAAAGAAATCCTTATTCTCGGAGGTGGCGATGGCGGATTGCTGTACGAATTGCTGAAAGAAGATCCAAAATTTGTTACCATGATAGAAATATCCTTTAAGCGTTAACAAATATCATCCGTGTTTTGAGACACGAACATTTTCTTTAATTGTTTCTACATTGATAAAATGGTGATCGATGCTTGTCGTCAGCATATGCGTAGTGTTTGTGGCGATTGTCTCGATTCCATGAAAGGAAATAATTACGAGGTTATTTTTGCTGTAATTTAAATTTGAGATTGAAATTAAATTGGTTTGAATTGTTTTGTAGATTATCGTCGATGATTGTTTTAAGGCATTGAAGGACTACATAAATGAGAAGAAAACTTTTGATTATGTTTTTGGTGATTTGACCGACATTCCGATTACGCCGACACCTCACGGAGAGTTTTGGGATTTCATGCGTGAAGTTTTGGAACTGACTTTGCAGATACTGGCACCTAACGGAAAGTATCTAACGCATGTAAGATATTCATTGCGACAAAATGTCAAACATTTGGATTACATTTTTTGTTATTTTAGGGAACTGGTCTCAATTCTGTACATCCGCAAAAGATGTACGAAGACGAGCTTCGTCAACGAAGTGTACCGGTACAATTTAATAAGTTCAGCGCGCACATTCCTTCTTTTTTAGAAACGTACGTAGCGTTACATTTTGTTTTACATAGTTTCTAAATATTTTTTTTCTTCTAAATTTGCAGTTGGGTATTTTATGAAATATGGCGAGACGGGGAGACAAATAACGACGAGTTTGAAGGTGGAGATAAACGTATCCTTTCCCGATAACTTTGACGTTATTACGCTAGAAATTTAATTATTTTTTAAGTCTAAATTCCGCACTTGATTTAGTTAATGTAACGATTGTTAAAACATTGTAGAAATAATCGCGAACACGTTAAAATTGTTTGTTACCACAGCGATGTTTTAATTGAAATGCATTCCGGTCACTGCGACCAACATACACGCTCATTGTTCAGCTTATGATAATTGAAGACCTGCGGTTCCCACGACTCGCTACATCGATCAAACATGCTTAACGAAAACTCTTGAATTGCGGATGACGATCTTAACGAATTAACCACATAAACACTCGAACCAAACATCATGCACATTATTCCTACATAAACAACGAAACGATAATAGTAAAGAAAAGAAAAAATTAAACTGAAATTACCTAATATTAGTGTTGTGTAATAACACCAACCGTACGAAAACTCCAAATTGTCACCATCGTACGGTATGATAAGGGCTCTCTTAGGAAGATTGATTGTGTATACGCAATTGCTTATAATTAATAGACATCCTGTGGCATTCAGACATAATGTACTGTACACCAAATGCACGGGCCATAATACATTGGTTAATAACCACATGCCAAAGGCGCACCTATAATAAATAAAAACGCAAGATTTATATAATATTTTAATTAGAATTATTTAATTTTTCTACCACAGCATAAAATTCGTGTAATAACCCGCTTGATTATAAGATCCATTCCATCTGATCGAATCGCCATCGAGACTGAGATATTCGACTGCTGTTATCATGGGGAAAGGGAGTCCGCGATGTAAAGCATTTACATATTGATGTTTATTATCTTGAATTTCAAAAATACCATAAATACCGTAATTGTGAGTTGGGTTTGGGTTTATTGGTGGTACAGTTAAAACTCGTTATAAAGAACCGTGATATAACGAATTTTTGTTATAACGATTTTGGTTTCCCATAGAACACCATGTTAAAAAATTTCGATATAACGAATTTTGATATTACGAATTATTCGTTATAAAGAACAAGTTTTTAAGAACACTCTAATACCCACAAGCCCTTTTTATAACGAATTTTGAAAATTAATCACATGGCTCACTCGTTCACACGCTATGTGCCAGAAAATTTCATTTTTTAAATTGATGAAAATGAACATTTTATTTTAAAAAATACTCTAAAAAGTTAAATTCAAACAAAAATCACCACGTGTATAAATAAATAATCTTTTCTATGATAAACATGAATTTGTTTTCAGTTAAAAAGCTGAAAAAAAATTTTGTACTGTAATTTCTTATAACAAACTTTCGTTATAAGAAACAGATTTTTGAGTTCCTTGCGGTTCGTTATAACGAGGTTCGACTGTATTACCTTGTGACAGGAAATATTTCTCGCTGAATTCGATCATGTAAGGGGAATCGGGAACCGATCCTGCAATAGGTCAATTGAGTAACTGGAATTGGTTGGTACAACGAAGCATACCTTTGAGTTGTATGTTGGCATTACATAATCCAATTCGGATGGCTAAAGAACCTTCTATTTTCCGCCTTGTGTAGGATGAATATTGTGTCCGAATTGTAATGTGACCATTGTGCCAATCTGTGCCCGTTGTTACAGCTGAAAGTAATAATTATTATTGCAAACTTCCTGTTGTTTTGATTGCTCCTTATTTCGTTGGAAATTTTTAATGGAATACAGTTGAACCGACCTTGGCAATCAGTCAAAAACATGAAACAAATAATGTTGCGCAACTAATTTTTTTTGTGCCACTGCCAAGGTCAACTGGTCAAGCGCGTATCATTAGTCAAAGGTATTACTTAATAAAAATCAGTGACAACAAACCTAAAATTACTGCTGAAATCAAAACCGTGGAAAGTGCTCTCAAAATTTGTCCGCCTGCCTAAAACAAAAATATAAAAATATAGCCTTGTAAACAATGCAATTTAAAGAATGTAACCTGTAGTTTATCATTTAAATTTGCTTGTTTACATAATTTTACACAAGTTAGTAGGCCTAGTAATAAAAAAAAACATGTTTTTGGTTTGTTTGTTTGCTTAAAGCCGTGACAAACTTTTTAATGGGACCTTCAAAATGTGTCAGACTGAATGTCATGACATATTTTATTTGAGCAAATTATGCGTTGAATAAAGATGGGGAATTTTTAAAGAGAGCACAAGGCCCAATGATACGTGCGAAGGACGGACGGGACGATGAAATTTATTACTTTTACTTTGGTCGATGGGTGTGCGGGAGTAATAAGGACGAAACCAGCTACGGGAGCCATGAATGCCATTCCCAGCAAACGAAAAGCCGGTCCTTCGCTCGTGGCTTCAACAAAGTCATTCATTGCTTCGACTGAAAAATTGATCTATTAAATTGTAACGAATGTGAACTACTAAAAATGGACGACTTACGAGTTTGAGAAATGTTAGTTGAGCATTTTTTCATACATTCGTCAAAGTGTGTGTTGTGGATTTATTTGTTTATCTCGTCGCAACTCGCTTCAACTCGCTTCCAGCTGACTGCGTGATGTAAGACTTAAGCTGTCCACTACTCTATTGAAAAAAGAAGCGGAACTGATGCTTCAAACACGCCCATTGAAATACATTTTAAAGACTTAAGTTTAAATACAGTTGAAAGGAAAACTAAAACGATAGTAGAGGAGAAATTCACAAAATAACAACAGTTTTATTTATGCTCTAATGATTCTATGGTTGAGGTCAATATCCTCCATTGAATTTATTGATTTCTTTACGACAGCCTCGTGCTGACTTACCTTCAGTAAAAAAATTAATGCATGAAATTACAACACTTATTACGATTGTATAGAAAAAAAGGTGATTAAAGTTAGCTGTTAAATAGCCACGTCTCGTCTTTATGGGCCTAGGTCTTTCGGACGACTGTTCAGAAGAAAACTTCATTCTTGACCTACATTATCACTTAACACTAGTTGGTTCTGGAGGTGGCCAAAGACCTTTATCATTACAAAAACAATTTCCTTTACTATTTTTTTTGGGTTCAAGAATAATGTGACATTGTTTAGTACTTAAAAAAAGAACTAAAAAAAAAAAACAAACAACAACTCGTAATTAAAAACAGGATATTGAATAATTGTTGTGTGTAATAAATTTATCCTAAATTTAAAATTCCTACAAGATTTACCACTCATTAAAATTGAAAATTGATTAGTCGTCACCCTACATAAGGTCAGAGTCAAGGTTGTTGACCTTAATTTTAATAAGAGTTTCTTCCGTATTTAAATAAAATATTTAAAATGGTCATTTGTGAATCTTATAATACGGTTTGGCTACTTACGTGTGTTGAATTTCGAGCGATGTGGCAGAACCGATCGTATTCGTACACACTCGCAACTGTTCCGGAACACAAAATGAGGATGTACCTGTATCAAAACCTCTTGACCTCCACTCGATTTAGCCACAGGCTGTGAATCGAGGCATCAACGTCGCGCACAGAGGTACCTCGCGCTTGATTTTTTAGTACAATGTTTATATTTCTTTGATTTTTTAGTACAATGTTTATATTTCTTTGATTTTTTAGTACAATGTTTATATTTCTATGTCAAAAAGACCTTTTATTTTACGCGATTCAATTACAATTTTATACATATTTATAAATAATTTATAATATATTATTATATCACAATTAAGGTGGTACATAAATTCTTGCTGCACATAAAATTATCAAGAATGTTGCCGAAAAAAACATTGGAAAAAAGTTTACCCTAAAAAAATTATCGACAAAATCAGTTAACAAAAGGTAAACGTTATTTCAATGGTGCCAGAATTATTTTTACAAACAGTATCATCGATACGAAGTTGTTTTTTGGTTTAATTAAAAATTAAGTTCGCAATTGAGCAAGCTGCCTTTCGATTTCATCGTCGGTTGGAAGGTTACTTTTGGATGATTCGCCCAGTCTTCCTGAACCAGCATCTGGTGCTTGCGCGATCTGTGGAAATTTCATTAAGTACAACTCAACACGATAATTGGTGCAAAAACATACTTTCCCTGAAATTTCTATTCCAATTTCATCTAATACTTTTTGCACAATTTGATCTTCTTCTTCTTCATCTCCAGAGTCATTAAGAAGATCGTCCAATGTGTCGTTAACTAAAAGAAAATGTTTCATTTTTGAATGAGTTTTAAATTTAATTTAAATTTTATACTCGTTTCTTCCGTCATCTCCATTTTCGTCGACTCTCGAGCAAAATCTTGCATCGTTTTCATTACTTTTTGAGGATTCATCTGCTTATTAACTTTGCCGACAGTCTGAAATCACACGTTCCCTCATTTACATTTAGCAATGAACCGATATATACATTTACCTTAGCTGTTGTCGCCATAGCATCAGCCATTTTAGCATTGGATTGCATGGCCTAAAAAATTTGATAAAATCCTATTAAACAATTATTATCAGTTGATAATTTCGTACCCGAGTTTGAGCACTAGCTGATGCAACTTTAGATCCTGCAGTATATGTTCTCGACTTTTGTTTTCGTATGTGTACTAGTTGTTTGGCAAGCATAACACATCCTTGTTTGTTACCTTGTTTGGCCATTTTTTTAATTTCCAATTCCTGAAATAAATTGGTTTCAGGTGATTATTTACCGGATCAATAAATACTCGTAACTAACCAATTGCTTTTCTTGTTTTTCTAAATCTCGCCGTTCTTTTTCAATGTCTCTTTGCGTTCGACGCATCAACTTATCGTTTTCTCGTATTTGGTCTGAAATTACAAATTTAATTGTTTATATGTTTTATTACCATTGTTGAGAAAAACAAGAGACAGAACCGCAGCTATACAATATATATACATATATATACTTCATTATTTTACCTTTTAAAGACGTTTTTTTCCCAAATATATTCATGTCGAACTCCAAAAGACGTAGATTTGCAGTTGGAGTTTAAATGTGTGAGGCGGAAAACCGGAAGTTTGAAAGTTGAAGTTGAATGTGCTGCCACAAGGCGGCGTTTCATGGTTGTATTCTGTGATTGTTATTTTATTTCCAAAATTCAAAATGCACTTTACCTCAGCGATCCTTTTTGTTTGGCATTGCGAGTAAGATTTTGAGAAGAAACTGAAGTTTCTTTATCAGTTATTTTGCTATTTTTTTGACCGATTTCCCGAAGTCGTCGAACTTCGTGATCAACGCAAGTCTTAGAAGACCGGATCAACTGATCCATATCTCCTGAGGCACCGGGTCGATTTACGAAGGATGATCGTCAAGCACCTTCACCGAGTCCAGTTCGACTTCAGCGAAGATTTCATTTCTTTTAATATTAATAATGCAAATATATATATTTCTTTTAATTATTTCATTGTATAATTTCCATTTAGACATTACTATGTTACCCAGAATAAATAATGTCTTATATTTTATCTAAAACCTATTTGAGTTATTTCTTAGGGACTAAGTCTAACTGATAGCATCCCGCTAACGACTTCTATTTACTGACACTAAACCCCCTAGACAAACTGAGCCAAACCCATCTCGTTTTGTCACTAGACGCAAAAACCACCACCAGAGGGTGCGATCTGAATAAATCGCGCCAAATTCAAGTCGCGCATTCAACTTGCGCAAGAATGGTACTTTCAGGCAACTTTTAATAACGTTTAGCGTGAGTTATCTAACTCTTATAGGAATTAGTACAAAATAAAGAGTAAGTAACAATAAATACCACAGTATTTATCTAAACTTTACTAAGTCTATGGCGCAAGCCGGAGATTTCGCCATATGACGCCATCAAAAGGGGGAAGTGAGAGTCACTTGACCCCAAAATTTATTGTACACCCGACACGAGAGTACTCCTAATTATCCACCATGATTGGAGGAATTCCGAAGGGAATTGCTCTCATTGGAGAATAAATAATCTCCGACTAATCCGCTTGCTAGTATAAATAGCAAGATTTCACCGGAAATAATTGCTTGCTTGCTTACCTTGAATTGATTACTTACACTAATTTGGTCCTTTCAAAATATCCACTTTGTGGCACACCGTCGTGTGTGCCGCCTATAAGAGGACGCATAGCACTGATGTGCTAGACAATTGCATGTAAAAAGTCGACTGTCTATTTACTGAGCCTCTAGTCGTAAGCCAGAACCCCTTTCAATGTGACGGTTAAAGTGATCAAGTTAGCCAAATAAGTGGATCAGAATTGAGACAGGATATCTTTTCCTAAGTCACCAACCTGGATAGGCTCCCACTCAAACTAATTATTTGTTAACAGAAAACCCATGGTAAGTTAAAGTAAATCTGAATAGGTTTACTTTTGGAACGTTCGAATTAAATTGAGATGGCTGGAAGCCGAATCTCGAAACTCTAGATCTGAATAGATCTAAACTAAAATCCAAACTTGGGCTACTGAGAAATCTAATTAGATTTACTTAAAACATTCCTTGGTAAATCCAATCTGAATAGATTAAATTGTGGTCAGAAGCCGTTACGTACGTTGCCGGTCCTATCAATTGATGCCGTCATACGCACTGAACGTTACCGGGCGTGTGCCCCACGGTGCGGTGCGATTGGTGAAGCCGCCACATATATCTGAATACTGCGTAGATCTGCGATGCTGACTGATATTGTGTGGCGATAGTAATTCTCTATCACGCTTCACAGTAATACCATGCAGATGCATGAGGAAGAATGCGCGGCGTGATATTCTCCCCCGTCTCGCCGCATTTAGCGGCAAGATTCCCAACACCGACATGCATTGGACGAATACCGACTGTTGCACTCGAACGAGTAGCTCTGTGCGTGTCCAATGCCTTTCCCCCTATTCCGCAGTGATAACACAATGTTATTCCGCCCAAGACATTACCTAACCAAACGCCGGACCCTGACGTTGTTGTGACGATGCAGCCCGCATCGAACTTTGGATCCCAAAAGAAGCCTACACAGAAAAACCAAACTTGCGATTGAATAAGTATTCGATCTAGTTCCATGTATAAGTTTAATCTACATTTAAATAGCCAAATGTCGGCCTAGTTTCATGTATAATTTGTTATCCGTTTGAGTAACCGATAACCGTAATTACGGTTATCAGAGGTTACAATAAATGTAATGTATTGAGAACCACTTGTCTCCTTATTTCTCGCACGATTTGTACTCAGGATTTACCAATTGATATCGTGACTACCGAATGAGTCTATCATACGTTGAATGACGCACGAATAGACGTGATAATTCTAACCCCAGAACGACATTGTCACAAGTTTGAAAGGTATATTTTATTTACTCGAGTTTAAAATATACAATAATGTTTCCGTAGCGGTCACAGATCCGTTTTAAGGTGGATACGATGAGATGATAACTCTCCTGAGTTATGCTTACTCTCGGGTCTGTTTATCTAGGGTTTTGTCTAGAGGTTGGTGGATAATGAAATCAGTTGGTCTTTGGTGGTTGATGACTAACTCCAAAAAGCCGGCTAAATCTTAACTCTGTCCGTGCGTGTTTTGGTTAAGACTTACCATGCAGTAGCAATTGTACCACGACAATTGAGTTACTCACAAAGTTCTTTTTCTAGTATTGCTATTCGCTATATTAAATGATCTGGAGTGACGAACGTTTGATCACAGGAGCAAGCTGTTAGCTAGATAGCTCCTGGAACCACAAATCACCGGGTCAATGTCTTTCGAACAAGTCACGAATATATTCGGATCTGTGCAAAGTGGCACAATAGTTGTCCCGTTCCGCAATCAAATACCTAGGCACTGCATCTGACCACTCGACAACACCGTCAGAAACCAAGTTAATAGATCCACACACATGTTTCGCAAGGATTTTGAGAAGACTCGTTCCTTCGTATAGTGGTTTAAGTTTGCTCGATAGATCAAACGCAACAAAGTACCATCGTTGATTATCGCCTAATCACACGGTACGGCCAGGGTTCCGTACGGCGCCTGATTTTGATCCAGTTTGCTTTATGTAGTCGTGGAATCAACTGTCTTTCATTCTGGTTCTCATTCATTTGTGGATTTACCACAATTGCATGGAATCAGAAATCAAGTTCTTACTTAAATTGATGGACATCTATCCTTGGTCAATCCGGTTCTCTATGGAATACTGATCATGGTAAGGAAAGTGATGCTGATATATCGAATGTTGTGTGGTAAGCTTCTGTACTTCCTGTTGTTGTCCTTTATATAGGGTAGGTCACATGATTGATAGGAAAATTACATACTCTCCCTTGGTTGATGGAAATCCATCATTTGACTTTTAATCCCTACCTTGCCGGTTCTCTCCTTTCAGTTGGAATGTAAAGGGAGCGATAAGGGGATTAGTGGAGAATATAACCCTTATTCCTGTGTATCCAAACATTAAACAAAATGTAACATCATAAAATATCAAAGCATTAATAGTTTTATTAAATTATTTTTATACATTTTATAAACACATTTATTCATAAATTATTTCATAAACACCAAAGTGCTTTAGGATTGCAATAAGTTCTACCTTGTTAGTTTTAATTGTTGATTTATAGCCATTTGTCGGCATGGTCCCATGTATAATTGTTAATATGTATATTGCCAGGAATAATTCATGCCTGATTTACTCCTCTTAAGTCAATAAATTGTGGGTATGTTTTGATAACCCTGTGTCCTATTTATTTATCTTACTTAAATGAAATGCAAGTTTGATATCTCAGCTTATGGTTAAAATGTCTAGTTGAGGTTTTGATCTTGTGAACTTAACCCCTTAGTGTGTTATTTCCTTCAAAATACGCACCCCAGGTCGACATTGTCACGAAGTAAATCAAGATTGTCACATTTGGGGCCCGTCCTTGATTTGAAAGGGACCTCCTTACATTTTTAGAATTTGCTACTTTACCTCTTTCACTTGTTCTTTCTTTAACAATGTCAAAAAAAGGAAGGGGAATATCAACTACACAACGTCCACGCACGCGAAGAGGAGTCGCATCCCAATTGCGCACTCAAAGTCCTTCGCCGGAGCTATATATTTCTCCCAAGTTGACACCAAAATGATCACCAATGCGAGATACAATTAATGTTTTCGTCACGCCAAACAAGGAATACGTGGTGTTGGAGCTATTGCTCACTTCAACACATGAGTATAAGGCCTAAGATATAGTTTCAACAATATCAAGTCTGTTCAGATCAAGTTCAAAGTAAGCAAGCAAGCAATCATTTTCGGTAAAATCTTGCTATTTTTACTAGCAAGCGGATTAGTTAGAAATTATTTATTCTCCAATGCAGGCTCATTCCTACTATAGGAACACCGTGTGATAAACACACGGGCGCCACTGGTCAGGGCGCCAACAGGACAAAAAACACACGGGCGCCACTGGTCAGGGTGCCAACAGAACAAAAAACACACGGGCGCACAACACCCTAGGAACGGGTCTGCGTAATGAATTTGCCGTCAGGAGCTGCAACATTTCCTGCGAGAAATTCGATTATAGCACACAGGCACAATAGCAAATCAACCAAGTTCTCGCTGGCAACGTGGCCCCACGGCGACGTGACCAGCGGTCAAGAATATTAGGAAAGAGTTGAGGAGCTCCTTGCAAACAGGAGACCACACTTAGGTGCACTAGCCCCTAGACACAACCATTTAATAAAGCAAACTTCATTTAAATAGTGCATCTTTGTGTGTTCTTTGTATTATTTAGTGTGTGTTGCGTCCAGCACCTCGTGGCCGTCCCTTTAACCACGTGGTGACCGTAGCCGAACACCCACACATTTGATTGCAATTTCTTTTATTAAATTCGATTTTTAACCGGTTTTTGCCATTTTAATTCAAACCCATTTTTACTCGTTTCTGATTCACAGGCTCCAGTCCTGATTTTACTGCACTTCAGTTGTTTTTACTTATTCCGCTTACCAATCCACTAAACGAATTTATATTCAGAAAAAATTACAATTCCCCAAAGTAAAATTGACAATTTCAGTTCACTTCTACGACAATGTCGAAAAGTGTATGTCGAAGAACAAACCCAAATACGACTTTTCTCACTAGTTTTAATAAAAGAATAATAAATAGAAACATTATGTAACCATAAGTTTACTATTTATATGAAAAGCATGAATAATCTGCACTCGGTGATGCAGGATTATACCACCAGATGGAAGTCTCCGCCATATCTTGACTAAGATTAGCGCACCTGCAAGGGATTAAGATATACGCCTGGGTATCCTAATCCAGCCGACCCCCGGACAGTAAAACTGTTCCCGGTATCCATTTCCTGTGTCCTAGGTATCCATATCACCTATCAACTGATTGGAGGGATTCCCAGGGCCAGTGTTGGAACACCGATTGGAACACTAGACTAATTCTTATACTGGCTCCAGTATATAAGGTGGGTTTCAACCGGAAACCCCCCCCTGACTCTTGACTCTGAATACTGAACTGAACTATATGTAAATATATGTTGCACCTATCTAACAAATAGGTGTAGTT
>JAQFXT010000402.1:0-39968 GCA_034683725.1 Strigamia crassipes
TTTTGGTCAATTTAGTCATTTTGGTCAATTTAGTCATTGAATTTAGTCATTGAATTTAGTCATTTTGGTCAATTTAGACATTGAATTTAGTCATTTTGGTTAATGTAGTCATTGAATTCAGTCATTTTAGTCAATTTGGACAGTGAATTTAGTCAATTTAGACATTGAATTTAGTCAATTTAGACATTGAATTTAGTCAATTTAGATATTGAATTTAGTCAATTTAGACATTGAATTTAGTCAATTTAGACATTGAATTTAGACAATTTAGACATTGAATTTAGTCAATTTAGACATTGAATTTAGTCATTTTGGTCAATTTGGACATTGAATCCAGTCATTTTGGTTAATTTAAACTTGCGTTGTTAAGAATATTACATTCAAATTAGTATCCCGCGCTCAATGAGAGCATTTACGATATATATATTTATTTTATTTTTAATTTTTTTTAAATGAATGAGAAAAAATAGAAGTTAGGAAAGGTGACATGTAATTAAAGTGAAAGGTCATCACCTCGATGCTTGTTGCATGGAGACGAGTGCGTTAATTGAAGCTTCTTTTAAAAGTGTCGACGTGATGAGTTCTTAACATGCAAAACGTCTCTGGCATTGCGAGTTTAGCAATTAGAGGCGATGTTAATGACAGCTTTCTAAAGGCAGATCATTTTGAAGGCACGCGTTGCACCAAAACGAAGAGATTAGCAAAAGTACCGTGCATTAGCGAATGACGGTGCAACGTTAATCTTCATTTGTGCCTCAATTTGATTTGAATCATAAAATGAATTATATTTTAATAGATAATGATGGCGTTTTGGCAGAGCCCCACATTTAAATAATTGCTCCAAACTTGTTAGTGGATTAACCATCAATGCGTTTTCTCCTTTTATCATTCTGAATTTAAAAAAAATATATATTTTTAAAAAAAAAAAAAAAAAAAAAAAAAAAAAAAAAAATTTTAATTGCTTCATTTCTTCGTTCATGTCATTGATAAAAATTAATGATTTCGTTTATTAAGGTGAAAAGTTTGGATCGCAAGGTGGCAGAAATGGCTGGATTTAAAAAGTGAGTTTTTGTTTTTTGTTTGTTAAATAATAATAATAATTAACTATCGTGAACCATCTGGTTGTACTCGGGTGCACTATAGGCAAAATTGGATTTCCCCCTGCACTCTGTTAGAGACCCGCGCATTAAAGGCGAGTATACATTGGTATTTACGTTGTGTTTGCATACAAACCAATTTTGAGAGACCTGTAAATTGCTGCCATCTCCAGATTATTCTAATTTTTCCCTAAATTAATAACATTTAATGGTTTAGTTGATAATATTCGAAAATACTTTCTGAGTATTTCAACTTCACGATTAAGTGCGACAAAATACTAAAAAATAAGTGCGAACATTATCAATTAAACTGATAAATATTATTAATTTACAGGAATATTGGAATAATTTCAATTTAAATAACCAAAAGAATCGTGAAAATGAATGTAAGCGGGTCTCTATTACAACACCCCGCGCCCTGACAAATTTAGCTTTCCCGCACTTAAAAGAGACTCGCCGTCTAATGGGAGCCCGCGTACAACCAGAAGATTTAGGGTATCTAAAATTCTGCGCACAATAAATAAAAAATAGTAAACTAAGCGGAATACATACATTTTAGTGCGATGCGCCGTTGCAAGTGGTAACAAAATGGCTGCCCGCTGCCATGTCATGTCAATATGCAAATTCAAATTTTTTAACCAAATTAATTTAAAATATTAAAAAAAAAAAAAAAAAATTATTTTCAATTGTGTATTAATTTTTCCAACTTTTTTCTCTTTTTCTAAAAAGTTTGATGATGATTTGCGGCCAAACTTACTCTCGTAAAATCGATATCGAGTGCGTTTACGTTTTGTCTAGTCTAGGAGCAACAGTGCACAAAGTAAGACGAAAGTTTTGATGATCGCTGAGCGGTTAACTACTTCTTCCGTTTAGATTTAATCTAATTGCGAGTAAAAAGTAAAAGGGGCCATGTGATTATTCCTTTGGCGCATTTGCCTCGGTATTTATTCCAATAAAAGCCAAATGCCAGATTAATAGAGATGGGATTTGACTCGGCACCTCTTTTCTCTTTCTCTCGGTGATGAGGTTGAGGAATCCGTTCGGCTAATTGCGTGTGCCACACTCGCAATTTGCATTAAGTGCGTTTTCCTACATGACGTAGTGCATGTGTGGGACTCATTAGGAGGGAAACTCGATTGCAGCCAACTATTATTATTCCTTAACTGGGCTTCGTCCTCCATCACCAACAACCAACCTACACATTAAGAAAAACTTTCCATTTTTTAAACTCTTTATTGCACGTGGCTTTTTCTTTTCTAATCGAAGCGTTTGTTTTTATTCATTTTTTTTTTAATTTTTATTTATTTTTTTTTTAAGATGTGTACTGATATTCGATTATTGGCGAGTATGAAAGAGATCGAGGAGCCTTTCGAAGAAGCGCAAATCGGTGAATAAATACATTTTACGATCGTTTAATTATTTCATTAAACGGTCGTTTGAAATGCGGGATAATTGATAGGTTCAAGTGCCATGCCGTATAAAAGAAATCCGATGCGGAGCGAACGATGTTGCTCGTTAGCCAGACATCTTATGACTTTGTTGGCGTCGCCAATGCACACATTGTCGGTGCAATGGATGGAAAGGACATTGGACGATAGTGCCAACAGGTAAACACTAAAAAATAAACTATTTCTCAATAAATTCATAAATTTTGCACAGGTTTTTGCATTATTTCTCAATGAATTCATGAATTTTGCACGAGTTTTGCACTAGTTCTCAATGAATTCATGATTTTTCACGATTTTTTTTTACTAGTTTTGCCCTATTTCTCAATGAATTTACGATTTTTGCAGACGAATTACTCTCGCCGAGGCGTTTTTAACAGCTGATGCCATTCTTAACACACTACAAAATGTTTGTGAAGGGCTTGTTGTATATCCAAAAGTAGCGTATTTTAACCACAGTAATGTGCATTAGGCCTGCTAAATGGGTTTGTTTCGTAGGTAATCCAACGTAACATCAATCAAGAATTACCGTTTATGGTCACTGAGAATATTATAATGGCTGTGGTAAAGACTGGAGGGGATAGACAGGTAAATTAATTGTACGTAGAATTGTAAATTAAAAGCCCAAATTATCAACTACTTCTATAACTTAAAGGAATGCCATGAAAAAATACGTGTGTTATCGCATCAAGCTGCTAAACAAGTCAAGGAGAACGGACTTGATAACGACTTAATAGAAAGAATTCGAAACGATAAATATTTCTCAAAAATTCATGACCAATTGGCCCAGTTGCTCCAACCCCAGTCGTTTATTGGACGCGCACCGCAACAGGTTAGCGGATATCTCAATCCATCCCGAACACTTAAGTATATTTAAATTATTTCGGACGTGCAGGTTTCTGAATTCATCGAACAAGACGTCATTCCTGCTCTTCAACCCTACACCGATAAACTACAAGACTTTGCCATCTTAAGGGTGTGAAAAAAGGTCCACGATAACATTCTTTTTTGATTTTTCAAATCTTTTTCATGTAATTGTTCACAATAAAATTACGTAAATAAAACGCTAATTAGTAAAAGTTCAATTCTTAATGTTATAATTTTTTAAGAGGGCAACGGGCGACGGATCACGACCCCGAAACCGCCTGAACACCTCATTAGGATGGCACCCACCACCTAACGAGAGGTAGGTGTCGCGAAATCTGTAATTAAAAATAAATATACATTTGTTACAAATGATAACAAACGTGAAAATATCATGAAATTCACCTAGCACCAACTTGAGCCAAGGTTTCACTACTCTGATTTGAAACGGCTTCGTCAAAAGCACTGAAAACATCCGCGGCTATCATTTTGGCCCACGTGGACGTGTACGTGGATGCCGGAGCATCGGAACACCACAGACTCTCCATGGAGCTCGGATGCGAGTCCTGATCGTCCAAAGGGAACGGCATAAACTCCGACCACACGCGTCTCGTTACATCCAACCAAAAACTAGTGCTAAAAATAAATCAAATTAATTTGATTTCATCGTGCAATGTGTATAATTTACCTAGAATACATGTTTAAATCGAGAGAACTAAAATACAGATCACGAGTTAAGTCAAACGCCGATAAATGACAACGCGCTGGCAAAAAAAAAAAAATGTATATTAAGCGATATTAAATATTTTATATTTTTCGGCGTGTCCAACCTTTAAGGATATTTTCGATAATAGGATCTGGAAGCGGAACATCTTCGTTTACTTTGCCGCTTACTAGTTTCAACGTTGCGTCCGTCATGAGGATGTTGGACATGACGTGTGGGCACACGTCCACAACATCCCATTCGACGTTAGTGAGACCAGACACTTCTATGTATGGAACGGTGCTTAACAAGTATTGCAAACAGTGGCCAAACTATGATAAAAGTGACTGCGAATTAATTAAAATGTATTTAATTGATGATGATCGATGATACCTTTTGAAAAATCAAATCAACTTCGTTGAGAGTGAGCAAAGCTTGCTCGCCAGGCTTCGGAAGCGCAACGTTGAGTAATAGAAAAACAACCGGATTTGTTTTAAAGCCTAGAAGAAGAATATTTAAACATGAAATAAAAATAATAATTTACTCTACGTTGATTTCGAACCTGGTAATGATTCTAACCAAGCCGGAATAGCAAGTTTGTTCGGTGGACGTTGAAATAGATCCAAATAAAACGACCCCAAGAATTTGCCATCTGCAAAAAAAATTCCAGTTTTCATTCACAATGTGCAAAATTTAATGTTTATTGCACCAGTTTTGTTGAAGACTTCGTAGTACGTCACTTTATCGTCCCACAATTCAACTTTAGACGTGGCATCCTACATTTTAAAAAAAATTAATTAAAATTATTTTAAATTTTTTTATATTTTATTTATCCGCACTTTGATCACTACGCCGAACAAACTTTTGCACAGAATAAAAAGCCCCGAAAGAACCTTCGTTAGTGGAAAATATTGGCGCAGCTCGTCATCATTTAAACTAAAAAAAAAAAATTAAATTAAATTTTTAAATTTTTAAATTTTTAAATTCAATCCGTTAAACCGACCCTAAAACCTCCTGTTTGTAACGGTTTCTCCAATAAGCGATGTCCCATTCGGATAATTTCCCATCAAATCCACTCGCCACTGCAAATTCCTGCAGTTCCGTTAATTGTTGTTCGAGAGCCGGCTTCGCATGTTTGAATAACCTACAACCAATATTCACATTAGAAAATCGCCAGATTAATTCTTAATTTACAATATAACTTACGTGGCAATCATTATATTTACATTCTTCACAGACCCAGCCATTTTTGTTTCCATCGACATTTGAGCGTAGTTCTCAAAACCCAACAAACGAGCCTCGTCAAGTCGATGCTGACGAATTTTCTCAATATTCAAACTCGTATTAAGCACCGCATCGCTCAAACCAGACGATCGTGTTACGTACGCGAACCAAACGTTCCATCTTAACTCCCTACTGGGGCAATACGTCATGAAGTTTTTGTAAACTTCCGGCTCCAAAGTCACCCGCCACGGCCCTTTTTTCGGTTTGGAACTAAAAAATAAATTAAAACTTGAGAATAATTTAATTCAATGTTGAATTTTTCATTTTTTTTTACCTATCCCGCACCATTTTTGCCAAAATTGACTCGGGAATATTTTTCACTAATTCCCATTCGTCGGTGACATGATAAAACCGTCTCGTCGATTCGTTCACTTTCTCACTAAACATTTTCTTCTGCTCCGCTAATCTGCTCAACGAGAAAATAAAATGGTCCTGTTGCGACGAGCTGAATTCGATTCCTTTCAAACGAGATTCCAGCAAATATTTGTTTATCACTCGACGCTGCGCTTCGTTCAAGTGTTTCTTGTCAGCATTCAATTCCTAAAGTTGTTCTCTAATTAATACATTTTTCTCTTTTTGCTTTTAGGACTATTTAGTGTCACTTGCCCTAATGCAATGATATATAGGTAGATTGGTAAATCGCTGAACTCGAGCTTTTTGTAGTCTCAAATGCAACTAAAAAAAAAAAAAATTTATCATTTTATTTAGAAAAATATTATTAAATTTTAATTCAATTAACTGATTTATACGCTCTAGACATTTCGTCGTTGTTTTGAAGTAAATACATCAACTTCACTACGGTCCACGCATGATCAATCGGTGCCGACAGGGCATCGAGAGGATCGAAAATCGACGAAAATGAAGATTGAACTGTTTTTATATCTGCGTCTGCCACTAGAGGGAGAAAAATTTTTTTATTTTTGTTTTAATTTTAAGTTATGTATTTATACCCTTCAATTTGTTGGTCATTTTTGCTAGAGAACATTCATAGTCGATGACAAGTTTTCCAATGGCGTTTATGCAGTGATCGGTCGTGATATTGTTGAACCGGGGATTCGAGTTGAATTGTAAAATGGGATTTGTTTCGGCCGTGTCGTCCGGTACTTGCGGGAGACTAAAACCAAAATAAAAATTTAATTTCGTTAATTGTTTATCGTTTGATTTAAAACTTACAGTACTATATACGCGTGTCGTCGAGAAATTTGTGAATACAAACTGGTCGTACACCGCCACTGCCTGAACAAGGAGGCTGCCATTTTACTGCTGTACAAACGAGAGCTATGTCTAAGCGCAGAGGGATACCTCTATTGCGTATCAATTTACGGCACATGCGCATTGGTATACGTTGTTTCTTCATATAGACGTAGGTGCTCCAAAAATGTAAACAAACTTCGTTTCTTTTATTTGATTTGTTTACACGTTGTTGATTTTGATAAGTTTTCATGGATACTAATTAGTATCAGGAAATATTTCAAGGTTGAAAAATTAAACTTTTTATTGAAAACAAAGCATTATGCAATTTTTTTTTCCTTAAATAACTTGCACTTTGACTGTAGCTTTATCTCATTTCTCTATTTACTGCAAAGTTTACAAGTGCACGTATTTCTATTCAATCATGCCTCGTTATTTGTGCACAAAACTCAAGAATTTAATATGCAAACATAATGTATGACATAGTTTCACGTATTTACTTATTTATTTATTTTATTTTATTTTTTAATTTTAGTATCGGTTCTTTAATAACGACGCTTTGAATGATCTTTCGAAGGTATTGAGTGAAAAGCGTGTTTTAAACAGTGATGTAATTCGCGGACATCATGCCAAAGATGAAGGATATCACAAGTAATAAATTTTAAATTTTACAAAAATAAAAATAAAATAGATTTATTTCAGACCTTCCTTACCCGATGTTGTTGTTTTCCCGGAATCAACAAATGAAGTGAGTCAAATTGCCCAAATTTGCCACAAACATCGAATACCGATCGTACCATTTGGTACTGGCACTGGAATAGAAGGTGGTGTCAATGCGATTCATGTAAAATTATAAACAAGAATTAAAAACTAAAAATATTCCATTAATAATATTCTTTTTATATGTAGGGAGGAGTGTGTGTAGATTTAACCAACATGTCTAAAATTTACAACGTAAATTTGTTGGATTTTTATGCATCTGTTCAACCTGGGGTTACAAGAACGGCTCTTAATTCTCATCTTCGTGGTACTGGCACCTGGTTTCCTGTTGGTTTGTAGCTATGAATCGAGACAATTCTAGAAACAACAATTTAAAACTAAATAACTCTACAAGATCCGGGCGCTGATGCATCTTTGTGCGGAATGGCAGCCACAAGTGCATCGGGTACAAATGCCGTCAAATACGGCACCATGCGAGAAAACGTGGTCAACTTAGAAGTCGTTCTTCCAGACGGTACAATCATTCACACCGCGGGTGAAAATCGACAAACTCGGTAAAAATTCAATAATAAACAAATAAATTTTAATTTTAACTTCGATTTTCGGCAGGAAAACTTCAGCCGGGTACAACTTGACCAATTTGTTTGTGGGTTCTGAAGGCACGTTAGGCCTAATCACGGCTGCCACTCTCCGACTTCATGCAATTCCACAAGCGGTCGGTGTAAAAAATATCTAACAACGATAAAATTAAAAAAATTTGATTTGTGTTTATAGGTTTTGGCTTGTGTTTGCAGTTTCCCATCCATCGATCATGCGGTTCGCATGACTCTCGAGTTGCTGCAATTAGCATTGGGTGTTGCTCGAATTGGTTTGTATTTACCAAAAGCCTAAATTTTTTTTTTGTTTGTTAATCAATTGCTTATTTCTTTTGATTAGAATTATTGGATCATGTAGCAATGAAAGCTTGCAACTCGTTCAGCAAAACCGACTATCCAATGCTTCCGACATTATTCCTAGAGTTTCACGGGTCACAGAGTGAAATTAAATATCAATTGGAGGCTGTTGGTGATTTTATTTCAATTTCTTTTAATTACAGTTAATTTTAAAATTTTCTATTTGTAAAAGAGGAAGTTTTAGGGTCTAATGAAGGCAAACTAGTAAGCTCGGCCGAGTTGCAAGAAGAAAGGAATGCACTGTGGAAGGCCAGACACGAATTGTTTTACAGTTGCTTAGCTCTTCGACCAGGAGCTAAAGTAAAAAAAAAAACGTTTACACGGAAGAAATAAACTATTTTAATGTGTTAAACAGGCTATCACGACCGATGTTTGTGTTCCCATTACACAACTTCCTAAAAGTATTATCCACGCTCAAGAAACAATTGCAAAATCAGGATTAATAGGTCGAGGGAAAATATCAGCAAAGTCTTTCAATTATTGAATTGTATACTTTTTTTTAAAGGGCCTTGCTTCGGACATGTTGGAGATGGAAATTTCCACTCGGTTTTATTGTGCGACATGAATAACAAATACGAAGTTGCTCTGGCAAAGGACGTAGCGAAACAAATAGCAATGTTCGTATAATCGCATAAAAGCATCAAATGAAATTTAATTAACTCCGTTATTATTTTCTAGGTATGCGTTATCATTGAGTGGAACTTGCACGGGTGAACATGGCATTGGACAAGGCAAAATGGATTTGCTAGAAACCGAAATGGGCAGTCAAACATTAAACGTAATGAAAATAATTAAACTAGCGATTGATCCGTTATTAATCATGAACCCGGGTAAAATATTACACATCCAATAAAAAAACCTGTAAAATCTTTATTAAAAAACTGAATAAAAAGCACTCTTAAACTGAATAATATTCGATAAACTGTATATTTTAATGTTTGAATTTTCCGCCATTGTGAATACTGTCGCAGACGACGACGTCAACGTCCTCCTGTGGCGACTAAAGGCAAGTTGAATCTAGCGAGTTTTCGAAGTGATGGCGGCGGCATGTAAATATTTCGAAGAGGATGCGGTATATCGAATCAACAAGAAAGGACAGTTGGAATACGGACTGATCCTCGAGAATTCCGAGTTTATTTCGAGCGATGAAGAAGATAGTAGCGATTTAAAGAACGATGAGTGGGAACCGATGAAGAAGGGACACGTCCGCATAGCATGGCATCCGAGGGGTGATGAAGAGGTTTTAGCCGAAAGAAAGGTTGCATTCGTGTTGAAAACTGCACCCGAGCTAATTTGCATTATCAAACGACTAGGTCTTTTTGGCGGATCGTGCATTGATGCCGGGTGACGTAGTACGACGAGTAATCAAGGGGAAGGACACACAGCGCGGCTACTGCAGGACGGTCGACGTCAAGGCGAGTGTGCAGGTTGTGGGCACACGACAGGTCATCAGTAGTGTCAACAGTCGTGATTTGGTTCCTCTTGAGGTTAGTGGAATTTGCGATTGACAAAATGGAATTTTGATTTTTTATCACGTTTCTTTTTGTGTTTTTTTTTTCTCAGGAATTTGTTGCTGATATTGCGATTTTTCTCGATTCTTGGGTCGGAATAATCAAAATGGTGAAATCGAAGGTGAATTTGAGGTGTTCGGATGGATCGATGTGTATCGTGCCGGATGATGCTGCGTACGATTTGGATGATTTACTGGATAAAAGAGAACGGGTGAAAAATTTCGAAGAAAAATATTTTTAAAAAATATTTTTTTTTTGTATTTTAAATTAAATTATATTAATTTTCGTAGGGATCGGAGTTTCGTAAGTATGATTTTTATCCTGGACAGCAATTGTGGGGCCCCGTACGTAGTTTTGAGGATGCTGAATGGATTTATTTAACCGATGAAATGCGCGCGTTGCTGCAAAAGCATCAAAAAATTATTCGCGTGACTGTGGAATGTGTGAGTTCAAATATTGATTTACTTATTTATTTCAGCGAATTAATCATCATTATTATTTTTTTTAGTTAAAAGTTCAATCGATCGGTGTTCATTGGCAATGCCGAGCTTATTCTAAAGACTCAAAATTAGGACATGAACCGGAACAACCAAAATATCTCGTACAAGGGGACGATTTAAAGAGGTAAAATTAAAAAAAATTAAAAATTTCTGTCAATTTTAAATCCACACTTTGTTCGCGTAGGGTTAAACTACTAAATATATTTGAGCCATGTACTTTGCAACTGGGGAATCGTAATTATTACACGTTTAAAGAGGACGACCTGTTGCTCACAAAAGAGCAATGGCGTCGTGTCCAACGAGATTCGAGAAATAATCAAAAGCCGAGCGGTCCGGATGTGGTTAAACCAAAGGAGGAATCGACTAAAAATACTACACCAGGTTAATTGGAACGAGAAATACGAAATATCGTATAAGTATGTAATAAAAATGCATTTTTAATTGCATATAGCGGAAAGTAAGGTAGCGGACTTGAGCAAGAAGAGAGTACCGTGCTTGGAGAACGGTGGAACGACCGATAACGATTGCGATTTCGAGGACGTAGAAACGGACGACGGCAACATGTCGGACTCGACGACCATTTCTAGTCGTTCGTCCACTTCATCCGCCAGTCAGGGTAAATAATATTCCATATTTATTATGCCAAATGATGTTGTTATGAACATTTAGCATTTCGTAAAGGAAAGAAAATGAAGAAAGGACCCGTTGCATTGGCAACGAAAATCCTAAATTTGAAGAAAAAGAAGTTGAAACGTGCCAGAAAAAGGGTTTATTTGGCGATAATCCCCGCTAAACCGGGGGATAAGATCATTGTGGAGACTTTGGTCACTACATCCAAGGCTCAAGTGGTGTGGCAAGTGAGTTAAAGCGTAAAATCGATGGGAAATATTGATATATGTTAATTTTTTTCTTATTTTTTCCAGGACAGCTCGATGGAAAACGATGTATCATCCACCGACCTTTATCCTATTCATCATTTGGATGAGCAAGAATTTTTTCCTGGAGATTTCGTTGTTGATAATAGGGAAAATGTTGATCCTCACGAATACGGCGTTGTGAAACGAGTTGATCACGCAGGCCGCACGACACTTGTGCATTGGATGAAGACTTATACTCAAAGCTCGGACCCTCAGTACGAATTGAAAAATCTGTAAAATATTTTTATTTGTTTTTGTTTTTTCGATTATTATTTATTCGATTAATTTGTATCCCATTTCGACGTTCATTCATTCGCTCGTTGTCACTTTTAAAGCCCGATTTTTCTCCACGAGCAAGAGGTGAGCGTCTACGACCTAAAGGACCACCCTGATTTTAAATACAGGCCTGGATCGGTTGTGATTCGTGTGGCTAACTTCGAAGATGATAGCACGGAATCAACGGCCGGACAAGTGCTAGACGTGTATCCGAGCGGCATGGTGCAGGTGCACTGGGTGAGCGGCAAAGAGTCGTTTTGCTACCCTCAGGAATTGTACAAAGTGGGCGAATACGACTCTGACGAAGGCGAACTATGGGACGACACTGGCGAATCGGACGACAGTTGGGAAACCGAGTCGGAACAATCGGTGATCGCTGAAGACGGGTAAATAAAGAATTTTTTTTGAAAAATTCTCAATTCTCAATTTTTAATTAAAAATTTAAATATTTTTAAAAGGAATGAAGCGAGTCAAATTTCCCTCGGCACTCGCTCGATTCACACGCAGGTGGACGAAAGCGATTCTTCATTAAAACCAAAACTAGCGGCCAACATCGAGAAAGCACGGACCGCAATGGCGCGACTGGAGGAGATTTTCACGCAAAATCCCGCACTACAAACGGGCCCGGTCATGCGTCAACTCCTTGAAGTTTACAAGGACTGCAAGTTCGTTATTGAATTTGCAAACCTTTTTTTTTTTTTTTTCTTTTTTAAATTTTATGTTTTGTCTACATTTTTCAGGTTTCTCGACCGGTTAATGGGAACGGCCTTTTTCCACGAGAGTCACTTTTACGGGCTTTTGGAGCGCGTTCGGGAACGCGGCCGCATAAGCAGCGCGCAGCGAGTCGCCGATCAAATAACTCGATTCTTCACGTGTTCGGAATCCACTTCCGAAACAAAGTTACCGGTACCTAATTTGTCGTCGTGCGAAGTGGCTCCAAAAACTTCATCGAGTGATTCGATACCGCCAGGAGATGAGTCGAAAACAGGTCACATCTGTGCCAGGTTATGCTCTTTGCTCAAGGGACAGTTACTCAAGGCCCACGAGGAAGTGGTGCGGCGCTTCGGTGGCCAGGTCCACGACAAGCTGACGTGCGAAATGTCGCCGGAAACGACTAACGACGAAGCGGGACCTGCAAAAACGGTCGATCAAGAAGCTACGAGTGTGTTGTCGGTCGATGTGAAGGAATCCGAGGAGGAACCTGTCGAGATGCCTCAAGGTGTGAAGCTAAAATTAATTTCACTTCGAATTAATTAATTTAATTTAATTTAATTTAATTTAATTTAATTAAAAAATTGCAGCGTTTACGATTCTGGAAAATGTGCCTGACAGTCACAAGTATAAACTGACTATGTTTGAGCCAAACGAGGCTAAAACGTTCTTTAAAGGAGTCCGAAAGGAAGTACGGAATTTGACACTTAATTAAGCACGAAAAGTGGTTTAAATTTTTAAATTTTTCAGTTGAAATTGCTCAAAACATCTTTGCCCGACGGGATTTTGGTGAAAGGCTTCGAGGATCGGATGGATTTATTCTCGGTCCTTATCACAGGACCCGCGAGAACGCCTTACGAGGACGGTGTTTTTTTATTCGACTTTCAGCTCTCGCCCGATTACCCAAAATCGCCACCTTTATGTCATTACATCAGTTATTGTTCCGATAGACTCAATCCGAATTTATACGAGGACGGCAAAGTGTGTGTCAGTTTGCTCGGAACTTGGGGTGGAAAAGTAGGAATTTTATTAATCCCCCCAAAAAAATTGTAATTATTTTTATTTTTTTTTTATTTTTTTAATACAGGGAACTGAAGTTTGGACGAGTAATTCGAGTTTGCTTCAAGTGATCGTTTCCATCCAAGGCCTAATTCTAGTTGGAGAACCATATTTCAATGAAGCGGGTTATGAAAGACAAAAAGACACTCAACAAGGCCGAGAAAACAGTCGCATGTACAACGAAATGGTCGTGCTCAAGTTGGTTCAATCAATGACCAAATTGGTGGCGTGTCCGCCGGAGTTGTTCAAGAGTGAAATAATGGCCCATTTCCAGCAGAATGCGTACAGGTTAATCGACACAATTCGGTCTTGCGTAAATGAAACATTGAAACCGACTCTTTCTTTTACTTGTAGCATGATCCAAAGACTTCAGATTTGGTTAGAGATCTCCGAAAAGCATAACGATGCGCACCCGGCCAGTCCGGCAACGCCCAACGCTTTCAAAACGCTTCACGACAAATCTGTAGAGAAAATAGACCTGCCCGAGTTCCCCCTAGTCCCGGCTTCCAAGGGCTTTTGTCTCACTCTGCGGAAAAGTTTGGCTCTGTTAAAAGAGGTCTTAGCGAGTGTTGGTATCACGGACGAGCCTGCCAGTACCGCGCCTGATAGTTAACGCCACGCCACACTACGGAAACGCGAGTTATCGCAGTGGTTTGGATCGCCGGGGTCGACACGGGAGTCGATCGAGGGGCGACCACCAAAGTGATCTTCAAAATTGACTTCTAATCATTAATTTTTCTCTATGCAAATCGAACCACGCAATTAATTTCCTGCGTTCCGATGAGTGATTATTCCCTCGCGCCCCCTTTTTTCCTTCTGTTTTATTAAATTTATTAAGCGAGGGGGAAAAGTATGGATTAAATTTGGAAGCTCATTTCTAATGTGGATAAAAAAAAACGAATTATATAATTAAAGTGATATTTTTGTTTTCCAAAAATGAATTTTGTTTTCTTTAAATAATTTTCAGTTTAATTTTTATTGCACAATTTGTGTGAAATGTTGCAAATTGTAATATTTTATATTCCAATTTGACTACTGCAGATGTTTGAAAAGCTGTTTTATATTACGTAGTTCTGGCTATGATAAAACCATTCAAACCACTAAAGATCGTTGTTGTTTCATGAGGTTTTAACCACCTGAAAAATGTCCACAGGTAGAAAACCGACTTTGTACTTATTTGCACTGTTGCTATGCATGCCGTCGCCAATACCGGCGACTGTAGTGCACGACAGTATGGTATCGGTACAAAAATTACTGAATCCGGTTATTAAACTGTTGGAAACAGTCGGCGAAAAAATCGGGATCATTAAATACCCCCACGTAATAAGTCAACTCGTTAACGCCAACGTAGATTTGGAAGCTGCCATAGAAAACGGCATACCGAAACACATCAAAGATGTAACCAGAATTGTACGTAATTTTTTTAAATTATTAATTTAAAATAAAATTTCTTTTTTTTGCGATATATTTTAAAGGTGCAAGACATTAGCCTAATAGTAGGGGCAATATCGAACGCCATCGGTAATCTTGGACCATTGGAGTTACTTCCGCCTGTAATGACATTGTCTACGGCCGTTGGTATGTTGTCACGTGTGACCAAGACCGCCGTATCCGCGATCGAGATGCTCGACGAAAAAATAGGTTAAGATTGTATTGATTTTTAATGTAGTTAATTCGATTGGAAATTAAAGAAAGTGTGGAAAAGCGCGAACATTAAACTTTAACTTTATTCAAAGTATTTGAATAGAACAACTGAGACTAAGTAAATTAATAATTAATGAAAATTGGACGTTTTTGGTCAAGACTTCAATATTTTTTTATCAAAACGGAATGTTTTGGGATAAATGTAAATTTTTGGTCCAGGGAAGTGGCCATGGCCCCTGGATCCATCAATGCTTAGAGAAGTAATACAGTAGATCGAAATTACATTGCATGGACTCACAATTATCCAGTTTCAATGGACATGCTTAACCTTCTCTCATTTTTTTTCATTATTTGACATTTTTCCATTTTGCTTTACAAAATCAAAAGATTTATTTTATAATTTTAAAAAAAGGAAAATCGAAAAACCGAGGCTAACCAAGGTTTTAAAAAATTCCAGTAACCCCAAGATCTACACACATGTTGGTTCAGTCAGGTTTCAGAGTCCACTTTTAGTAACGAGTGGTCAGTTCGTTCCCTATCGTCAACTGGGTCCGGTAACACTGTATACAGAATTATCCAATCAATCTTGGAAGTCTCAAAATTCTTAAATCAATACTAAGGGATTTTTCAGCAGTAGCCAGTGAATATTTGAATATTTTTCAGTTTAATTTTTATTTTTATTGCACAACCTGCGTGAAATTTAGCAAATTGTAAAATTTAAAATATGTGTTATTCCTATTTCACCTACTGCTGTAGAATACAGATGTGCGAACAGCTGTTTTGCATTACGCAGTTCGAGACACAAAATAACCATTCTGAACAACAAAGATCGTTTCAGTTTCACGAAATTTTAGTCACCCGAAAAATATTCGCAAGTAGAAAACCGACCAAGGCCGTCTTAGATGCGCTCTAGTTAACCGACAAACCGTTGAATTAAGATTATATTGTATCCTTAATTCGATTGGAAATTAAAAAGAGTGTGGAAGCCAAAATGACGCTCGTTAACGAGTTGTGATTTGCGCCTTTTCCATTTGCAGTCGAGCCATTTGGCTTGTGGTCTCAATAAAAGCGGATTCCATCGCTACGCACTGGTCAGCAAATTACGTTAATTGCTGCCAAGGAAACTTGCCATTATCCTAAAGACAGCAGGTGTCGAAACCAGTGCCAGAAGATGTTTCGCGTTCTTTCTTTGACTCGTTCTCTAAGAGGACAAATGAAGGGAACGATTGAATTCAATGTGGTAAAATGGAGATTAGGTGTTCTTGGCCGAGTTAATTTTCTCTTTTTGTTTCGGGATGTTGAGGTTGCTAGACAATTGTAACATTTGTTTCAAATCCTTCAACGTTAGAAAACAAAAATATAACGTGCAAAAATGTGTATTAAACCTGCAAAACTGTCTAAAAACGTGCATAAAACAAGGAAAAATTAGCAAAAAGTTGCAGCAACCTGTAAAAATGTGTATACCATGTAAACAAAACCAGATCGGGATAGTTTAAATAACACTAACACTCAATACAATTATTAAAAACAACTAAAAATGACTTTAAATGACTAAAAGTAACTAAAATTACATACAGGCATATCCTCCATTTCCTCGAATTTCGCGGAAACGGATTCGAGAAAACGAACCCAGTTTGTGATGGATAAGTCCCTTTTAGTTGTCGAAATTGAATATTTATTACGTATAATACAAATTGCAGCGAACATAAATCTGGAAATCGCAACATGTTAAAAATTCATCCTACATTTCTTTAAACTGAGCCCCTTGTGCTTTGCTGCGCTGCACCAACCACTACAATTTAAATTCTGAAATCCTGATAAAAAGAAAATGTAAAATGATAACTTAAAGTGTTTTCCCTGCAGTTTAACTGTTGAAATCAATTTCCAAAAATGCATCATTATATACATTTAAAATTTTTTCAATTGTTTACAGTAAACATCTCAAATTTTCATATGTCCCGAAAAAAAAACATCACAATTGATTAAATTTTCATTTATTATAAATTTCTCAAAACAATGTCCTCTTCATATTTCATTTCTCAATCTTTAAAGCACGTTTTCACATTAAAAAAAAAAAAAAAAAAAAAAAATGATACATTCATTTCTGAGTCACTTGTTGCGGCTATCAGCAAAGTGCAATGCATCTTCAATCATCCATCAACACCACTTCATCTTTAGGCAATGAGTCGTTGGCAGAAAAGAGCCACACTCATGACTTTTTCATCAATGGTAATGTATCAAGTTAATTACCAAATCCTTTACCTCTTTTCAATAATAAAAGTGCAGCGCGTAATATAAATAAGAGTGGAAACGACGGTGGCAATGTAATCTTTGCCAACTCATCAGTTAGCGAAAGCCTTGTCAGCTATGAAAAGTGAGAAATTTCACCTGCATCGACTGACGACAGCTTTACCCGTCAGGGGAAGCTTCGCTCGGTGCCAGGCAGAGGCCAGCCCGTGAAATTGGATGATAATGAGCCTCTTGGTTCGTGACTCGTGCGTGCGTTGCGAGTGCGTCCACTAGATAGGACACGGCAGTGCTGATGGCGCTCGCTCCACCTTCCTACCCCAGGCTACAAAATGAGGAATTGTGTCCACGACTGATTTGATTTGTCTTCCATTTCTGATCGACTTAGATGCGGAGCAGAGACCGAGATGTATCGAATCGAAGCAAGTTTAATGTTGCAGAAGCCGCCTCGCCTCTCACTCTGCCGTGCCTACGTCTCTTCTCTCTCATCTACTCTTTACACTCGGTTGGAACAGTTTGCTCGATGCAATGAGATTTTGCACTCGCTTCATTGCAGCTCTGCAAATATTGGATCAAATGCAACTCGATACCCGACTAGAAATTATTTATTTCGACAATTTATAACGAGTATAAGTATTCTCAATTGAACGTGCGCTGAATAGAAATCCTCTTCATATCTCAAAGCGTTGAGCTGCTAATGCAATTAGAGATGAGTGTTACGTTTTGACTGCAGGCATCAAACTTCCCGAAAAGTTTCACACCAATACAATACATAATCACGTAATTAATAATTGTGGTTGCATTCGCAAAGCCTGGCATCACCAGAGAACGTGGACGTTTGTTTGCGCAAGAAAATACAAGGAAAAGACCATTTTAACACTTTTAGCTTACAATTGCGGCTCGTAATATCTTTCACTAATCCGTAAAGAACGAGCGGAACTTCAGACAAGTGCCCACACTTAAAAACAAACACTAGAATGTACGTGCAAACAGTAACAAGGGTTATTAAACAGAAGTAAGAAAAAAAAGGCACTTGAAAGTGTCCTAAATTGCACAAAACATTCAATAAAATTGTATAAAAATTAAATTTCTATTTTTTTCTTCTTCTTTGAAATAATTAGTGTATCCAAGGCGCAAGAAAAAGCTGGTAGAAAATTCGATTTTCTCCAGATGGATTCTTAATGGCAGAGCGCTTGTATCTATACTCCGCCACTTGAAAGTTTGACTCGAGTCATAATAGTGGTGTTTGGACGACGAACAAGACGGTTTTGATGCGCCGAGCAAAATTGTAAATTGAAGTAGGGAAAAAAGTAAGTGGATATTTGTGATGCCGAAAAGAAGCACAGTCGCAAAACGCAGATATCGAGTGGGCCCAGAAGGGTGATCAGCCGCTCACCAACACCAGATATGCAAATGCAAAAAGCACCAAGACTCACCGGAACGAGATTGCAATGGCAGAACGGGGACTCGACGAGCACGAGGCGGATTTGAACGGCAAAATATATATGGAATTTCTATTACCGCCCACACTCATTCACTCGTTGGCAATTTGGCCTAGGGCAAAGTGGTGGCGAGATATTCTAGCAAAATCCTCCCACTGAAATGGGATTTGACTTAATCTCTGTGAATTGAGAGACGTGGAAACCGCAAAGACGGCGTGAGGTGTGTGGCAAAAGAAATCAATTTTGTTCAAACTTCAATTCCACTGCCTTTTAGAAACCTGTTTTAAAACATGTCACACACTCACATTTGCTGCTCGTTCAATTTGCCCTAAGACTCGTTTACGTCTCAAATATCAACAATATAAATTGGATTTCCTTTCTCACCCTTTCAAAATCAAACCCAATATATCAACATATTGATAAAAATAAATAATGAAAATTATTCAAATATTCGGAAAACATGATTAGAAAAATAAAAGTTTAATCTAAATGCACTTAAATCACGAGGTGCGTTCAAATTGGTTAAGAAAATTCTACTTAACTGTATTAAGTTGATAACCTTGTTTTCACTTCAGGACATAACGTTTTTTTACGTCATATTTTGTTTAAGCGAGCCCATTTATTTTTGCTTAACTCTAAGCAAGGAGTTGGGTCACTTATTAGTCTTGATTTTTGGCCTTAAGTAAAATGACGCAATTTGCACATGCTTTTTACTAAATTTTAGTGTCCGATAAAATGGCGGCCAATAAAAACGATGTCGTGATGAAAGTATAGCTGATTGTCTGACAGAAAAGCCTTAATTAGGCTAAAAACGGGTTAATATTTCCGTTTGTGTTATGATAAAACACCTAGCAACAAAAATGCACGTGATTAACACGCCGTGTGCTTTGCACGATCTATATTTGATAACATTTCATTTTAGAGCATTCAACCGTAAGTAATTTATTTTACATATGACATTTAGTTTAGGCTATTTAAGCAAACTTTAAGTTTTTGCTTAACCAATTTGAATACATCTACTCTTAATTTCTAAGATAAATCTTGATTAAAGTAAATTTTTTAACCGTAAACTAAAATTAAATAAAAGTTTCTCTCCGACTCCCAAATCTGCCATTCACAAAACTAGACCCGAGTCGAATTTTACACACGTTCGTGGGTGATGTTTCCCTCTTGGTCAGGTCCATGTACTTTTTGTCCCCGTCCAAATGGAAAAATACTGCACTCCGGCTTTTTGGCATTGCCCGTTCTCGTGCGGCGGTGTCTGCGGTGCACTTCAAAGTGGACACTCACGTGATATACTGCCCAGGGCGCCAATCTTGCATAGAAACAAAAAGATAAAAAATAAAAGAAAGATTTATCGTTGATATAGAAAGTTTGGATTCCCAAGACAAACAGAAAATAAACAGGAAGAGTATCGTCGAGTTAAGTTTGGGGAGCTGCAAGTAGATTTCAATTTTCAACAAGAGGAAAAATTTAATAAATAGAGAGGAGAGGAAGAGGGCTTGGGGTGAGTGAAGACTGGATGAAATTGCATCAGAAAGATAAGGCATTGAAGCAGATAGAGTGAGGCTCGACTCACGACAGAGGGCAGAATCTGTCATGCGGGTTAAAGAGGTAGAAGAGCGGAGATAAAACACGAGACTCGACTGATAACGAGCATCTCTTACTTACTACAAATATTCCTTTATTTTTCATTGTAATTTGTGATTCGAGTCGCTGGTCGTGCTGGGTTTACTTTGATTTACCATTGTGAGTTTCGTGCGGCGCGAGGAGCTTGTTATCACACTCGAGAGGTCTACGACCAAGCCACGCAAGAGCACAAAGAAAGGAGAACGGATTGCAATCAATCGTCTTTTCCTGGTCACTTGAATGGTAAATAGAAAGCTGGAGTGTGTCACCTTTCAAACTTTCTTCTGAAGCATTAAGTAAATTGAGAAGAAAAGAGAAGAGATGCCATCAATCCTTTTTCATTCCCTCTTTACGCCCTTTCTTCTTTAAATTTTCCTCTTTTTTTCAGCCGAATTCCAATCGATTTATTAAAAACAGATTGTTTTCCATCCTCATGTTATTCCAATTTAATTCCCTCGAGAAGAAGTGAGAGATGTTTTTCCTCTCGCCGACAACATAGAGGTTTGAAAAAATAAGAAAGATGCTGAGCGGTGATAAGATGCTGGGAGAGTGCGTGATAGGTTAGTGACGACATGGCTGATGATGAGAAAGTCTCTCTGGAGAATGCCGACTCGTAAACACCACTTACTCCCACAACAACCTAACACAGTTAAGAAAGAAAAAAAAAATAAGATGGGGAAATTAAAAGAAGAAAATGTTGCGCTACTTGCTTGGCAATATTCAACATGATTTGCAGCATGGTTAGATCGAGAGAAATTCTGCAGTGTGTGCACGCATAAATAAGTTGTCACAATTAAACTTTAAAGAATGGAAATTGACGGAAGATTTGTTTTGCCTACATTGTGATTAACGTTGGAAAAAAATGCAGTTTTTTGTTGCATGATTTATACATAAAATGTTTATTTTATGAATTATTTGCACTTTTTTTCACCGCTAGTGTGATGTCTGTTTAAGAGTTCCTTTAAACATTTAAAGCATTTTAATTAAAGTGACACAAACTCCGCCTCAATTTAAAACAATTTGTTGGTAAAAGAAATAAAAAATAATAATTAAAATCGAGAAATAAAGTCAATAAAATTAAGATAACAGATTCTGTTGGTTTTCCACTCGAACAAATATTCTTCAGATGGTTAGTGTAGCAAACTAAATTGAACCGTTGATTTGCAACCTTCGATCCGCTTGTAGCCGCCAGTTCTAAACCCAATCGAGTGGTAACAAAAAAAAAAAAGAGAAAATAAAAAGATTTTTCTGTCACCAGAGAGTGTGGAAGGGAAAGTGAATTCCAAGAGTGATTGCAGAGCCAATCGAATGAGTGAGACCATCACCGCCAACCTAATGACTTCCTGCACCAATATTTTTCTCGGCTCTTGTGGTCGCTTTACTTCTTATCTCGACCATCAATGACGGACGAGTTAGTGTTGGTGCGGTGTACCTTCTTTTCCCCCCCTACATTTTCGCATCTTTTAAAACAACTTTTTCCACCGATCGCGATGCCAGAGATAAAGCCAGGCCCGGCAAACAACTGGCAGCACACCTCCATTTGTACCGGCAAAAACAGGAGCTCTCGCTTTGTCAACACGCATGGAAAAGTAGAAGGAAAATGACAAATTGAAATCGATCGAGCATTGTGTCTAAACATGTGCCTGTCATCAGTCAACTCAGCTGCTAGTTCAATAACCTGTCACTAAAATAAGACTTTGATCTCAGTCAGAGATGCAACCAACACCATTCGCTGACCACTCTAAGACTACGCGAATCGATCGTCAAGACAAGTTTTGTTTGATGGATTGCTTTCTGCCGATTCTTATTCATCTTCGAAAAGAACTTTCTTTTTTTTTCCCTTCTTCTTCTTCTTTTTCTCTGTGTCTGTGTGCCGAGAAGCTTTTCCATCTTATCGATTCTAGAAACAGAACAGGAGGATGAAAGCGAAGCAGCCAGCTTCAAAATCCGACTTTGTATCCGTGTTGACATAATTAGGCCGGGCAGACAAGTGTTAATGATGTAAACAAAAGAGGTCGAGAGTTGTTTGAATAAGCAACCGTTTAAAAGCATGCATCATGTGTGATTATTATTGATCTTTGCCCATCGCTAAATACCCTTATCGATGCTGCGGCAAAAGTTTGTTAGATCTCCGAGTAAACTTAGAGACAACACCTGCTCCAAATTAAATTCGCAGTCTTTTCGATGCTGAAAAGCCCACCGCAAAGGCACAGAGATGCTACACAGTCCAGTTTTTCGAATCCAAGCTTCGTTTCTTCTCTAATTTCAATTTAAACGCATTCGAGCAAGTAAACCAACTTGATTTTAACGGTTTGTAGTTTGGTTTGGCGCAATAAGCTTTGAGTAGTTGAATGCGAGTTTGTTGTTTGCTGGTGCGCAATCCTCGCAACATAAAATTACCTACATCATCATCTCTGAGAATATTCGGTAACATTTTTGAATTAAGGTCGATCGATGAATTTGTTGTCGGGCACCGCGTCGTAAGGCCATCTGGCGGTATGCAGCGGAGCAGCCAATTTATTTCAATTTATTAAAAACCAACACGGGCCGACTTTAATTCTCCCCGAGATGTCTTAAAAGTGAAGGCAAGTGAGGTGCATGTTCGAGGTGTCTTTGGCACGTGATGGCGATTTAATCCTCACGGTCCGGTGGCACGTATGATAAATTACACCTTCTCGATGAGAATTAATGAAAGCTCAACGTGATGTTGTAGACATTGTGCACAAAGTTTTCCAAAGGTTGTTTCCGTGATTACGAACTACTGTTTGAAGTAATATTTAGCTCCAATTTAAAGCACGTGTAATAATAATAGTAAAAATAATAATAATAATAATAATAATAATAATAATAATAAAGCAAAGTAAAATGGTTCGTGTTTGGTGACACTCGCGGCCCTCGTTTGTTGTTTTCCGGCTGAAAATAAATCGTGAAAGGACACTGAACCAGCACCAGGGATTTGGGTAAATTTACGATCGGAGCACCCGTCGAGTTTGCCTTGCATTAAATTGATGGAGGAGGCGCATTTTTAATTTTGTTTCTCTTCGCCACGCAAGCCGTGCTCATCGCACCACAACAGCAGCAGACCAGACTCGAAACGACGCATGCGCGTCGAGCCGTCGGATCGGTGAGCCCGTTCGAATCTTTGTCCTCCGCTTATGGGCAGGTAGGAGTGAGTCAAACCTCGAGGAATGCTCACACCGACACATGGATACGGCAGAGTGGACGGAGACACGGACCACCACCGACACTTTCCCCTCCAGACCGGCACGGATGGGAAACGACAAACGCGCAGCCTTCCTCATCACGCTCGGCGGATTGATGCTGCTACTCGCTCTGGTGGACGGCAACCCCATCAGCAAAGGTAAGTTTTGCCGTTTTATTCAAACATTTATATATTTATCTACGATTTTTTTTATTATTTATATCCTTCCTTTACACGAGTGAATTTCTTTTTTGTCTTAAAGTAGCTTATGCAGTCTTTTCATTTCAACTGGCAAGTTTGTTAAGCGCCTTAAATTAAATTCTTAACCTTGTGAAATAAGAGTGCGAGGCATCTTTTCGCCTCGATTATTCAAAAGGATTTGTTTTAATCTCGAGCAAAGAAAGATTTTACGACCCACTCCATGTACAGGTGCTAAAATAAAGTTGTTATGAGGCATCAAGTCGAGTGCAATTTATTTTGCCGATCGAGGGCTTTGTTTAGAAGTGGAAGTAAAGTGTCAATCACGCGCCAAAGGCAAGCGATGAATATTCAGCAGCAGCACAAACAAGTGTTAGTAGGTGCCAATCTCATTTCATTTCCCTCTCCTCCCCTTATTTTTTTTCTCTTCACGCTCCGCTAATCGACGATGCATTTACCTCACAATCGAAAACTAAATTGGAAAGAGTCGAGCTTCCTCTGAAAGCAATAAATTTTTTTATACTTTTTTTTTGTCCTTCTTTCGACTCATCTTTTTCTCGTCAATTTCCTGATTGATAAAAGCCACTGTACCACGAGTGAATTACCAAAGCGCCGCCTCACAAAAAAAATCGAATTACTAAAATAAAAGCGCACAAAACAAATCTCGAGTGACAAAAAATGCCCCCAAAAAAATCTTTTAGTTTCAAGAAATTCATCGCTGTTTGAGCCTTTAAGGTGGCTGAGAAATTAGTTAAAACGACGACGAGCAGCAAAAACTCCGCCTCGGTGCTTCCCTGCAGAGCCTCATAATTCTTCTAGACACCGTACGAGAATATATTTTTTTATCCGAATTTTTTTTTTACCAGGTGCAGCACATGTGACCTTGTATGGTCTCTTTACTATAAAACCTGATTCTTAAGTTTGTCGAGAATGTGGGAGATGGAAAGCGGCTTAGCTGTGGGAATTCCGAAGGGCACGATTGGCATCCGTTCGACCGCAGCTGCAAGGCGCACGACTTTTCTCCATCTTTTTAGACTGCGAGTTGCATGGCCGGCTAGTTAATTAACTGGAGCTTATTTGAGACGCTGCCGCACAGTGCTCTGGCTTTTCGAGCACAACACGGGGGTTCGTCGGTTAATTGAGTTAAATGAGTTGCAGCTTGCAAACCCGGTGGCCACCGTGCGCCTCGCTGGGATTTATACATCGCACACATCAAGTCACGCCACAACATTGAGTAAAAACTGCATTCACCCTTAAATTAATTAAGCCAATCACAAATGACGCGGATCAGTTTGCTACATGACATCCATCATTAGTTTGGCAGAGTATTCAAAAGCCGTAACTGCCTTTGTTTGCAACCAAACAAAAACCGCTTCGTGCCACTAGTCATTCGCTTATTTAAAGTAGAAGCACGCAACTGGTGAACTTAATGCCGTAGAATACACGCTGGATAGAAGCGCCGCAATGCCATCAATTAGTATATTTAAGTGAAAACTAACACCATTTATTGGTATATTTATTGCCGTGATTAAATATGAATTAACGCTTGAATGATATCATTTCACTCCATTGTACGGTATTTACTGGAACAAATCAGAAGGGACAAAACAAACAATTTTTTTGCGTTGTTTCTTAACGTGTATGGACTACACAGTCCTCAAAATGAATTACTTGGTGTTCCCAAGTAAAAATTTAAAAAAAAATCACTATTTTTGTCAAATAAAAAATATTTTACCGCACCGAAAAGATTGAAAATGGGCGAAGAAGCTAAAGTTGCCGATTTATCGTTAATTCGTTCTACTCAAAAAAACGAGCACGCAAAATCGCTGCGTGAAGCCAAGCACTGGAACAATACCCCCATTGAATTCCGGAGACTAGCAATTTATTGCAAAGCAGCTAATTGTATCAACAGTTTATTGTACTTTTTTAAATTAATGATTTGTACCTTGTAAGTTATATGTTCGAAACTACACGATAATAAATCTAAGATGTAGCTTTAGAAGAGTGATTTTCCAAAAGTGTAGTACAAGCCACGTGACACCAGACCTAGTTATAATGGCATTTTTCCATCGTCTTTTTTCGCGAAGAGAAAGCTTAAGTAGGGTGTGCGTTTCATATTTGATGAATAACTCGACGGTCGAGAGGTAAAACTTTCTCGAGAGGATAAATCCCTGCAACCAAAGAGCTGAAAGCTGGGCTCTCACGGCTCATTGGAATGGGTCACTCGATTTCTGTCACCCTGGGCTAGTGAGTGTAGTGGCCTCTTCTTACCACTAGAGAGCTTTAAGAATCTGATAACGAGGCTAAGCACATGGCTGAGGGGTTGGAGGTTAATGCTTGGGTGCCAGCTAAAGCTGGAGTGCAGATTTGTTGCAAGGAGACGATCAATTTGGACAGGTCTTTGCAAGATGTGAAATCACAACTCGAACATTAATCGATAATTCCAAACTGCTTTTCCTCACAAAAATATTTCTTTTCAATTCGCAAAAATTCTATCTCAGGATCGCTTTTCATCCCTCGCTCCTCCCCAACCTTCTTTTCCAAGTCATTAAAATGGTGTCATGCAGTTTGCATGTCATTAAGAAAAGCTGGTTTCACTTTTCCTCGGCAGGAACGCAGTATAACACCAAAAAAAAAAAAGAAGAAAAAAAGAAAAAAAAAAATCTTACCTTTTCAAAAGATGTTTTGAATCCATGGCGCAGACGGAAAAGACGAGTCGAAAAACATCACTGAAGTCACTTATCGATTTTTAATATATTACTGCACAAGTTGTCACTGTTTTTCTTTTAAAAAGAAACAAGTAAAAAAAGAAAAGAAACAAATTTAATTACCCATTCTTAAGTCACTCAATCGTGGCGTAGAAGAAAAACCGCAATAATAAAAAGTGAATGTAAAAGCTCCCTAAATTAATTCACACACTTTAAGGGTTAGAAATCAAAGAGCCTTAATGCACAAAAGAAAAGAAAATAATAACGCTAATGATAATTATTATTTGTAAAAAAAAAAGTAACAAAAATTTTCTTATCTGTTTGCAAACTCACTATGTTGGCAATAAAAGCGCTTTAATTACCCGTACAATTGTCGCGTGTCGTTAATGAGCTAAGGTAGGGGCGATGTGGGATCAGGAACCTCCCTCAACCCGGTGCTAACCAGCTTTGTAATTGTCCGAATTCCTTCATGCTTTGCCTCAACACTCCCCCTCGTTCTTTCTTTTCTGCTCTGTGCTCTCTACCAATCCCAATACGAAAAAAAGAAGCAGTTTGTTGTTATTGAGAATGTAATCAGGTGTGGATCAAGTCTTTTGCCTATAGTTCCTTTTCACAGGTGTTTTTTGGATCAACGTCCCCCCAAACAAAAAAGAAAGAGATAAATAAGAACATGCTGGAATTAAGTAAAGACAAACAAAAAAGATTTAGAGATTAGTTTGTAATAAAGAATGGTTGTGGGGTTACAAAGAGGGAAAAGATTATTAGATAATTAGAAGAGTAAGGGGATGATGGAAGACATATGCAGAGAGCCAGGCAATTCTATCCAGGGTTTTGCCAATTGATTTCTCTAGTGCTGCAACACACAAGATGGGTTCACGTGGCTTGTGTTATCAGTAATTCCCGAGAGAACTTCTAGCGAGAAAACGAGATAAGAACACTTTGCCTCCTCACTAGATGCTCTATGCACATGTTTCTCTTCTGTTGAGTTGAAAGATACGCCCCCCTTCCCCACCCCCTAACCATTTCTTTCGAGTTCTTCAGTTTCTTTCGTTCAGCTGCACCTCTTCTGTTTAAATGTTTTCTCTCAAGTTAACATTCATGAACCAATTAATGACAATTTTCATAATTACCACCCACCACACTCCAAATGCACTCGAAGCGAGTGAGTGTTGCAACCGACAATTACGTATAGACTGGAGGAATATTCAGTTCAAATTAGGGTTCTGGAAAGAAAGGAAAATGTGATTTTTAATTTGGTAAATAATTTTTTTCATTGCATGTGGTGGAATTAGGTATGGATTATAATCATAGTTTTGCTTATGTTAAATTACTCTGTGTTTGGTTTTTACAAAAGGCGAAAATTGAGTACTGTTTAAAGTTTTTCTTTTTGCAGATTTTAGTATTTCTATGAACAGTATGGACACCAAAAACAGCTATAATCCATCATCTAAAAACTGAAACATAAAATAGTACAACTAGAGTGGTTTTTGAAGTGGTTTTTATGCCTACTTTTGGCTTTTACAGCTTGGCAAGTTAAATCAGTGGTGGAACTTACAATGCTCGCAGGTGAAGCAACCACCAACAAAAAACGTGAGCAAAATCATAATTATGTTCAAAGACGTAGGCCATAATTCGTTCATTGGGTGAAAATGAAAATAATTTTAACTACCATTACTTGTAAAATCCAAAACTAAGCTAGAATATAAAGCACACACAAACGAAATAAACTGACACACTTTCGCAGTCAAGCATGTTTAAATGTCATTATCCTAAACCGCAGCCAATACAAGAATAAAAGTCAATTTTTCAAAAAAAAATTGAGACAAATTCAATGAATTTTAGCTAAAATTGAGATAAATTCAATGAAATTTAACTAAATTTAAGACAAATTCAATGATTTTTAGCTAAAATTGAGATAAATTCAATAAATTTTAGCTAAAATTGAGATAAATTCAATAAATTTTAGCTAAAATTGAGATAAATCTATTAAATTTTAGCTAAAATTGAGATAAATTCAATGAATTTTAGCTAAAATTGAGATAAATTCAATAAACTTTAGCTAAAATTAAGATAAATTCAATGAATTTTAGCAAAAATTGAGATAAATTCAATGAATTTTAGCTAAAATTGAGAGAAATTCAATGAATTTTAACTAAAAAAAAAAAAAAGAAAAGTTTTTGTTAACACAAATGTTGTTACTTGGCAGTATTGCTAAGTGTTTCTTTCCAACAATTAAAATTCATTAATAGGATTATATGTTAATACCACTTATCTGATTGTTAAAAATAATCAATTAGAATGTTGTACCAAACTTTTCCCATTTAGATCCAAACATTTATTTTGAATTAAAACTACAAGGACGAGCTTAAACGGGATTTTTGTTCTTACCGTATGAATAGAATTCGATTTAAGCACTTAACATTGCAGTGCAAATCTTGAATTTTTTATCACGTTGCGCACACGGTTTTACATTTTTTTAAATGTACACCTGCGGTTTTTAATCACGTGATATTCATTATTTATCCAAACCAATCGAATGTTACATAAGAAAAAATGTTTCAACCATCAAATAAAGTGGCTATCACACAACATCTCAATAAAATTTCAAACAGTGTACTCTATGGGGCCCAATTCCAACCAATCTCCAGCAATATTAAATTTTCTCCCCACAGAGTACACTGTAGTTGCAATATTTTGTAAATATTGAACCATAAAACTGAATACCGCTGGCAAGTGTTATATATTGTGGCACTAACAGTCATTTCAAGTCACCACAAATGTTACCTAAATCTCACCATCTCACCTACACTATACGAGCTATTAAAATAGAAATAAAATAACCTTTACTAATATCTATACATCTACATCTACCAAACAATGAATATATAGCCGTTGCGAAATATCAAACTCATTTTAATGTCTGCGATATAATAATAATAATAATAATAAAAATGACAATATTAACATACTTTTGCCAACTTATCTTGCTGCGCATCTGCAAATATGTGATGGCATTGACGTTAAATGATTGTTTGAGAACAAACGTACAAACAGTTTATCGTTTGCGTGTCACATCCTTGTTTACACGTTGCTTTGTTTATTTCCAAAATATAATAGAACACTGGTTGAATTGTTGACCGCAATAATAACCGCAGATGATTATATAAATGGTAAGTTGAATTTTTAATCAATTATGTAAATCCTCTGCAAATAACTTCGTTTTTATGAGGTATGCAAATGAAATTCTGTACATGTACAGTTTTGTAAAGACAAACTCGGCATCTAGCCACAGGATTATAGAAAAAAAATAAAGAATCTGGAAAAGGTTCGACAACATGTTACTAAATATATATTTGCATTCTGATATTTGCCAGTTTCCAAGATTTTCCCAGCAAAAGTGCTGACGTGCAAATTTGTCTTTTTCTATTCTAACAAGGGCTTGAATGTGTTTTAGCAATCCGCCAACAATCCATCGTACATTTATTTATTTCTTAGAAATGGCTAAAATTTGTAACCATTTCCATATAAATCCGTTCCATTTTACATCAACCTTGGGTTATTATAAACTCCAAGCTCAAGCACCAGAAAAACAAAAGTATGGACCTTTTGCTAGACCATTGCTTTGATATTTACCGCTAGATGGCTCTGTATATTAGAGCGCCATTAGAGATTTGGCAATTACGTTTTTTTAAGTTCAAATAACTTATAACTGACAGATACTAGTTATAAGTTGTTGATTACGTTTGTACGTCAGAATGTAGCTTATAAAAACAAATTATAAGTTACAAGTAATAAGTTATTTGAAGTTAAAAATGTAATTGCCAAACCTCTATTGCTGCATCGCTAGAATCAGACAGCAAGACTGTAAATATAAAACATTTGTTTATTTTTGAAAAGAATGGAGCAAGAAGATCTTGTTTGGCATTCATTTCTGTACGTTTCTGGCAAAAATTGATGAATGTTGTTCAAATTTTTTTCCGGAAACAAAAATGCCAGTCAATTTAAAAAGAACATTTATTTCACTTTATATCTGAAAACTACCATACTGTATGCATCCATTAGATAAAAATAACTTTAACCCCCCAAAAAATTATCATTCTAACAAATCTTATAAAAACTTAATTTCATTTACAAAGTAAAGAACATCAAAGCTCAAAACTAGAAAAAAAAAAAAAAAAAAAATCCAAATTATCTAAAAATGCAAAAGACATGTCCCCCTATGCAAAAAAAAAAAAAAAAATTTTAATAAAATAAAACCAAATCCTTAAAGAATAAGTCCCAATAAGAATGTAGGTCTTCCATCAACCACCAGCACCAGCCATGACTTCCAGCAGGTTATTTCGAATCCTCTTAAAAAAAATTGCCTAAAGAGACGAAGGTGTTTTCTAGGTTGAAATGGATAAGAGGTGGTTTCCACAATGTGCAAGTGCGTTATTTTAACTCACTCGACCACAAAAGGCGTCGGCGATGGCGGCAGGCGAAGCGAATGTCGTCAGTCTCCCTCTTTTTCCCCCTCGCTTTGCTAGTCAAACTGGCTATTGAGTTCGATTTCCTGTTGGCACTCGGCCAAAGTGTTTCCTTTTCCCTTTTCCATCTTGGGGAAATGTTTAAACTCGACCAAGACACGCGTCGACTTCCTTTCTACCGTCGTTTACTACCCGTTTAAGCAGCACTCTCTGCTCTGCTCCCTTCTGATTCATATTCTATTAACAGGCGTGTACACAGGTTGCACTTCCGTTTATTTACCATCACGATAAAATCCCAGCCGTTGCTTAGTCTCCCTCGGCATTGACATCGCATCCTGCTGCAAAAAACGCCACGTGTCTGTCGCAATGCATAAAGAAAACATGTTTCAATATTGACACTAACGCAGTAACACCTTCCCTTTAACCAGCACGCTCCATCAATGGGGTCTCGCAGCTTCCGTATCAAACGGCGCGACTCGACTCGACTGTCCTCCGGGAAGCAAGGTACCATAGGCGTTGACCTGTGGGGCCAAGAGGCGTCACTACACGATTAGGACCAAGATGTTACCCTCTGTTCATGTTAATTAAAGTTAATGCCAGTTCATTAATTGCAAATGCTCCTAAATCTTTAAGTAAAACTAATTAACATTCAAAAGATAATTATTAGATCAAATTCTGTGAATCCCGTGACAATTGTGGCGCATTTTCTACGCCTAATTACGTCTTTTATGTGGAAACAAACTTGCTCATTTCGTGTGTGTGTGTGTGCGTTGTTTTCGAATTTCTGCTGCATTTCGTTTTGACAGCCTGCGATCCGAAATGTCATCTGAAGATGGGCTGTATTGATCGATTAGTATGTAATCAAATATATCGTCGGAAGCATTGCCGAGTTTGATGTATTTTTGATGGTTTATAAATCATTGTGTCAGGATGAGGCTTTCGACATTTCAGAAAAATAATTATTTCATCAACGCGAGAGTGATGGAAAATCCATAACCGGCTTAATTGTATTTGAGAAGTAATTTTTATTTTAAAACTTGCGATGCAAGCAGGCTTAGTTGTACATATTATTCAGACAAAATAAAAAGAAACTAAGAAGGAATACAGAAATGGAAAGCCAAACAATTGAGTTGCAGTGGTTGGTGAAATCATAATAATAAATCTACTATTATGATAAAATCAACAAACTTTCTCATATTAGAGAGATGGAAACATCACGAGGACCAGTAGCAAACGCAGGCTTCTCATTTTCAGGCAAATGAACGGCAAAGTGCTCTTTACATTCACAATTGGTAAATTCATAATTGGAACCAACAACTACTCCAAACAAATTGAAATGACTAAGTTTCAACTTTAAGATATACTCAACTAAAAACAATCTTCCAAACTATCGATTTTCGTAGAAATTTGCCATATTTTCCCCCATATTACTTTAAAAAGCCATGGTCTTTAATGGCGTGACATAAAATTTATGAAGTGGAAAATTACAATCAAATTACACTTTTCACGTCATACAACCGCGTTAATTTTTTTTTATTCAAATACAAAAGAAAGGTGCAAAAAAAAATAATATTTCCAACCAAAAATTCAAATCGTTTCATTGTGCTCGGAAATAAACTTTTAAAAAACATTTTTAAAAATACAAATAAAGTTTTCGTTTTCCGGATTCGCTGATTGCGAGCTATGTGCAATCGGTGCTCTTTTGAGTTTGACATGAAGCCATGGGAGGGCAGACCTCTTGTTATAATGAAGGTTGTGGACTGTGATGACATACGCCAGCTGTTTTGTAAACCTTCAAACACATCAACAAGAAATCAAGACATTTTCGTGCGCTTGGGGTCCCAGTGTCAGGGACCTCAAAACCTCAAAACAAAAACTACATTTTTATAGTTTTAATGATTTGTTATTTGAAAAAATATATAAAATAATAACAACAAAGGCAAATTCTGTTGTTCAAATGCTTAAATCGATAGAATTTAAGTTGATTTGTGATTATTTCCTTTTTATGATATACTTCGACAAACTTTATTTTTTTTCGTGCATTGCAGTAAAGCTCTAGCTAAGGGTACAAGATAAACAACGTTAAAAAGTGGCCAGATTTCCTGCTATCCATCATACGGACATCAGGAGGTGGAACAAGATAAATTGAAATTTAAAAAATAAAATAAAACAGAAAGTTTTAATGGATGACATGAATTCCAGCATTTTTGAAATTTCTTTATGGCTAATATCGGAATTCGATATTTCATTATTCTGTTTTAAAGTTTATGCATAAAAATAGAATACATTATTGGTTAAAAAACCATTTGAAAATGACGAAACTTAGACGCAGATTGCTGTTTGAACTGCACCGGTAGCTTTAACCTTGTAATAGGGCAGATTTTTGGGTAATGTCATTAGATTCATGCAAGATTCCAATTAAGGTTGACTTCACCTGAAAAGGTCGACTTGATATTAACCGGAAGAGGTGAAACCATTGCAATTCTGACCCATGTTTTACACCGTTAAAGCTGATCATTTTATTTTGCTTTTAACTAAATTGAATGCATTTATGCCATTCTAGTTGAAAATGCGGTTATAAAAGTTGATAAAAGAAAGAATTTTATTGACATTACTCACTTCACCTTAAGGCAATAAATGGTACTCGTGATTTTGATGGGATTTGACACGTAATAATGAGGTAAACAGGCTTCTTGACAAAAAGTGGTAAGTTAATAGCGCAGCTGTCTCAGCGCATTCCACGACAAAGTCAGCACGTCAAGTTTTATTATTAGAATTAATAATAACATTTTTTAAAATAAAAAAATTACAACTACTTAACTACTACATTTGGAACGTACTTAATCATTTTTTTTTCTATTTTATTTTTATTTTTCTCTTGAATACTTGAACGGCTGTTACTTATTAGTTTTGTATGCACAATTGTTTGTTTGTTGGACAAATTTTATTCTTTCAAATGCCTAGAGAGAAAAGTCAAACAATAAACAGCATTAAAAATTATGCAGTTGTGCACACAAAACTGGTAAGGAAGTTAAAGTTCAAAAAACACAAAAATCCTGAAACTGAAACTGAATTTTCCAGTACATTTAAAGTTAAAATAATCATCAATCAATAGTACCAAATTCTGTCGTTATTGATCGTTTAAGCTATCAATAATCACCAATTTCTTGCCTCCGAAAATATTTTTCTGCCATCAAATTAGCCATTTTTAAATAATTACTTCTACCACTTCTTTCAAACAACGTGCCCTAATTGCGCTTCATTATTATTACAGTTCTGGTCTAATTTTTATGAAAACTTAATCCCAAAATACGAAGACTTTTATACACATCCTAAGGTTGTGCCCTATAATTTGTTCTCTAGTTTGTGTATTTAGCCTCTAGTTTGTGTATTTAGCCTCTATGTTTGTTACAAACAAACATGGTCTGAGTATACAAATTTGTCTACAAATTGAGTTGAGTGCTAAAATTGCCTTAAAATAAAACATTAATAAACTATCGGAGCGCTTTAATTTCGTGTGTGAATTATAAAAAAACGGACACAAGTAGCTGAGCAAGAGCAATCCTTTCAGCTCTAGTTGTTTTACACAGCACAGACGATTGCGCCAGCTTTTATTGTGGCATTTATTGCACGTTTTTAGACAATAAATATTTGCGTCATAATTCTTTTCCGTTTGATGGCCCAGTTTCCCATTGTCGTCATCGCCTTTAACTGCCAAATGAGCACGTGCAAACCATCATGCAAATTGGAGATTGGTAAGCGCGCAAAAGTGTGCTGGGTCATAGGCTAAGCCTTTCGGTACAGGATATGAGGGGGCAAATGGAGGGAAAGTGGGTGGAGCAAGCAATGGTTCCATTATGAAACATCAATGGCCCGTACGCTTTAAACTTTCGTCTGCACACTTTGCAAACTTTAATCCCGAGGGTAATCCATCGGCATAGCCAGTAACAAAGCGGCTGGCTAGGCCTGGTTACATATACACAGACTGCCGCCGTCGTGACAGCTTACATTATGCATACGGCGCTGCGGGTGGTGGAAGACGAAAGCTTAAGCTGAGTTTTCCCCCGTGCAAAATATCACTTTTGTCTGTTGTGTGTAGTTGGGCTTAGGTTAATGGGCAAGTTTGAAAGCGCACCAAGTGTGGAATATTAAATTACATTATCACTTATGTTGGCTGCGCTAAAAACGCTCGTCTTTCTGTGATGAATAGGAAATTAGATCGGCAATGCACAAACAGAAAAGAGAGTGAGTTTACGACTAGCTTGGGGAAAAATAAAAAGCATATTTAGGCGAGAAGACGTCGAAATTGCACACATCCACAGACGTATGATTTATGATTTTAGGAAGTGGGGCGACGACCGACTCACTACATCCAAATTCCCCACTGTCATTCGACTCTTCCTCTTTACACTTTACAGCTTGTTTTTATTTGTTATCTAAAAGCGCGAAAGCCAACTGACTAATCTGCAACACCTAAATAGATATACGCTGGTAAATTGTGAAGTGAAACTTCAATATCATAAACATCTTTTATTTCAATTTTCATTTTTTTTACTACCTTTTTTTTTTCTTCTTCTTTTTCTTTGCGCTTATTTCTCTTGAGAGAAAACTAGAAACCTTACTCTTAAATGCTACAAAGCTACGTACGGTACTCAATTTCAAGCACTAAAAATACCTGGAGAAAATGCAGATTGCAAAGTGCATTAAAAGGCCAACATGAAGTAAAGGGCACGAAAATTTTACAATAAATTAGCATAAAAAAAATTACTTAAAGGTTATGTTTTTCTTTTCTTCCCTCATTTTTGAAAAAAAAAAAAAAAGTGTATATTTAAACATGAAATCATGGTTAAATCTATGATAGTATAAGTTAAATTTTATTTATGGTGAAGTGCAGCAAAGCTCTAGAGGTAAAAAGAGTGAAATTATGAGAACCAAACATCATTTTATAGTCAATTTAAAAACAAACCAACCGCGTTCTATTTCCTTGCTGTTTTTTAAAGCTAAAATTCGTCTTTAACTGACATTTACAAAACTCCAAGCGTTAATTTCTTCGCTTACAATTTAATTAAATCGGAACGTTTTGGTTTCAATCTTCACCTTTACTAAGGTAATATTTTATCCAAACAAAACATGTTTTTTTGTGTATACTAAATGACTAAAAGCGAACCGGTTTCCTACATTTCATCAAATAACTCTAATTTTGATAGGTTTGCATTGTAATCATGCATCTTTAATGATGTGTTGATTACATTGACCTGACAAAATTTGATTACACTGCGAAACAACTCTGCTTTCAAAAAAATTTTCTTCTAAAACTCTGAAATACTGACCATCTTATACCAAAACATAAAACTTCTCTAAACCGACCAGAAATCTTTGCGCAAACAGATTAAGGTTAACACCGGTCATGTCCAGTAGGTATAAGTTAAGATTAGACTGTGACTAGTACTTTGAGTAACAGTCATTGGGGTCACGAGTCCTGGATTAAAAAACTTTAAACTCAAACAAAAGGTAGAAAGATTGAAACCACCTTCCGTATACAACATTTGCAAATATCGTTTAATTTATGACCAGTTTTCATTTTATCCAAATTAATTTAACCGTGCGCGAAGTAATTTAACAACACAAATTCTAAAAATTCTTATCAATAAATCTCAATAAAAATTATTTCCAGGTGATAAACCCTAGTTGAACCACTTTAAGCGAACTAAATATGGTAATTTAGATTGGGCAAGCTAAAACAAACAACACTAATTTCCTTCATTAGCATTCTTGTAATTTTGTTTCATTTCCTTTAAAAATAAAAAAAAATAAAAATCAGAATTACAATAAGATTTTTTTAAATTATGAAATTTTCACAAACACCACAAAAACCAACAAAATCAACTTAAATCGAATAAAAAAAGCCAAGAAATTACCCCCAAATCCTAAACGATGCTTTTCAATTGCGCCAAACTGCCAGAGAAACTATCTCATCTAAGCTTTTACATCACACAATGACACGATTTAATGGAGTACTTATTTTTCTTTAATAAAAAGCACTTTTGAAAGCACTAAAAACTTTTTTCTTTTTTTAAAAACTCCAAACAAATTTTTTTTTTTGCGAACGAAAATGCAAAAACGTTGTTGGAGTTGAACAATCAGCAAAGTTCAAAAGCACTGGTCAAAAAGCAAGTAAACGGCGCACACAGAGACGGGCGCTCGCAGCAAAGCCTCGTCTTTAAGTTAGTGGCATTTGGCAATGCTCCAATGCTACATTTATTAAAAATGTGTATCGCAGTATGCAGTGGAATAATAGGAAAACGGGGAGTGCAGTAATTTGGCGTCTTCCTTTACGAGCGAGTTGTTGGCTGTAACCATACACTGGGCATCACAACTCTCTGATTTGCTGCTGAAAACTGAGATAAACCTTTAATGGTGTTAACAAGTGCAGCCTTGCTTTTCTCGCTGTCACACGACTCTAATCGGAGAACCAAACGCCCATCGTCGCCGTCCCTTTCGAAGAAGTACAAAACTCCTCAGTGCGACGACTGATAAGCTGACTGAAGTAACAGCAAAATGCAGCGCTCAACTTTTACATTACACTCGACATGTCAACAACAACCGCACGCAACGTGCACTTATTATTAACGGTGCGAACACTCGAAAACAAAAAACTTTTACGCAAGATATGAAAAATGATAAAATTAAATAAAACCGACGGCGACGAGTTTTCGCTGCAACCAAAACTCAGTCGTTGGCTTTGTCCAGGCTGAGTAATTCAATTGGCTTTTGGCTTTTTTCCTTCTTGAATTTCAGATCATGTTGAAACGAACCAATTAAAACCTTCGCCAAATTTTTTTTCCAACTACCGAACGCTTTTCTTTCTTATTCCTACGTGTTTGTGTGTGTGGAATTGACGATCAGCATTCAAATTAGAAATAATATAAAGGTGAAATTCTAAACAAATCAACGCGGTAAACAATTTTTTTTTTAAATTCAGTTAAAAAAAAATATAAATTAAAAAAAAAAAATAAAAAAAAAATAATAATACAACGTTTAATATATTATTTAACGTTTTTAAAAGAAAAATTTCCCATTAAAATGCGAACAAAAACAAAAACAATTCTTAAAAGCATTCGTTTCCATTTAAATTCATTCGGGAGCTCAGCAGCAAAGCCCAGGACAGGAGCAGCTCAGCAAACCGCGGTTCGAATTTCCAGTAATGTATTGTCGAAAAAGAGCAGTTTGAGGTTTGGAAATCGCACTCAAATTTTTACACAGGGATTTGATGGTATACCGAAAGAGAAGCCAGCAGATCCCTCCCTCTCAGTCCATCGAATAGCAGTCTGCGAATTAAGTGCTTCCATTGGACTTATGCTTCATCAATTTCCTGTAGGGCAAATTTTCTGCCATGTAATAAAATTTTGGCGAATTGCTGCAAGGTAGGATAAAAATGCCATGCGTGGGAACGAACAGATGTAGGACGACTATGGGAAAGTCTCTTAACCCAACAATATACGGGTAAACGCTATCGACAGCACCAGGCACCACTGATTGATCACTACCTGCATTTCTCAAAGCGTTTTTGCCAGGACAAACTCGTCATATTAATTTGACTTTCTATGTTTGTATAATTTTTAATTTTTTTTTTTTTTTAAAAATACAATACCAATTTTCAAACCTAGATTGGAATTCTTATCAAATTTTTAACATCATGTATGTTTATGACGAAATAAACAGAGAACTATACTTAAAGCTCGGTGTAGAAGGCGGCAGCATCCATTTTGAATGAGGTTTGTTTACTTTGAAAAGTTTAGTCTGTAAATTTGCAGGTTGCACCAGTAAGATTAAACCTACTTATTCTGAATTACAGACTGAACGTTCAAATTATTAGCGAGTCAATGCATTTAGTAGCTACTAAATCTTTTCACGTGCAGCTCGAGTAAAAGCGGAATTAGTTTTCTATACAATTACAAGCATTAAAAAGCCATAAATTAAGCGTATCATTGATGATCACCTTTAAATTAAATTATAAACTTTATTTCATTTTCAAATAAAAATTTGCATTAATTAAATGCTTTAAACGCCACTAAGAAGCTTCGAGTTAATTTCCTTTTTCATTCTCAGACGCGGAAAAGGGCACGTGCAATCGCACAATCCAGATTTCTGAAGAGGTGAGCACCCCCGAAGTGACTTCCGCCAACCGTGGACGTTCATTGACGTGTTGGTATCGCTTCCACATGGATCCTCAACAGAGCGACTGGATCATTACAGTCAGGTAGGAAACTGGCGAACACTACTTGCAAAATTTTAATTAAAAAGCAGAAAGAAAAAAGAAAAAGAAGTTCCTGCAAAGTGCAAATCAAAGACGCACTTGCGCGTGAATAAATATCGATAGAAAATGCTTGAAATAGTTTGATGCGCAAATGAAATTTATTGTTGAAAGCGTCTCTGCACGTGCAGGAAAGAAGTTGGTTTCGGCTATTTTGTATGCAGCAGTAAGTCAAGACAAAATCGCTAGTGCAACGATGAAAATGTTGTTGTCAACCACTTTGCTCGCTTGATTGCTGAGGTGATAAAGTGGAACACACGAGACTACGAAACAGAAAGTGGAGTGTGTATCTGATGGACTGACATTGGGAAATTGGTTTCGCCTTGGCTGTGGTCGCTACGTTCAATAGAAATATCTTTCGGCTAAAAATCAAGGCCGGCAACGTCGGAAAAATGGAAATGAAGTAGAAAAAGAAACAAAAGAAAAAAATCACGTTTGACTTTAGGTGATGCAAAAACTTTGAGTGTTCTTTTTTGTTTGGTTTACGTTTTGTTCTGAGATGAATTGATTGAACGGGAGCAAGTAGAGTTTGACATTTTGTTTAGTTTGTTTATAAGGTACACATAAATATTGAAGTTTTGTATAAATATTCCTTCTCCTCCATCTACCACCATTTTTCCCCCTTTCTCTATTATATTACTATATGCTCCCAATGTTTGCTTAATAGATTAACATTGCTCACAGAATATACAGAATTTATTATTCTTTTTCTTGAGGTAAAAAAGATTTATTTTGAATTTTATTTGAATTATGTATTTAATTTTTTCAACTCCATTCTCATTTAATGGAATTTACAGAATGAAAAGCAAAAAGATTAAAAGGGATAATTCAAGTCCCCACGTTTTCATACACAATTTTAATTCCACCAAGAGAATATTTATCATTTG
>JAQFXT010000403.1:0-39962 GCA_034683725.1 Strigamia crassipes
TTTGTAATTTTTTGGACGTGTAACAATTTTTTTTAATGAAATTCTAGGCAATGGTCGTGTCGTTAAAGTCAAATGCTGGAAAAAGAAAAACTTTCTCGCTTTTAATTTATTAAATCTACGTTTACATTTGGACTCTTTTACGTGTTTTAACGTTGTGGGTTAAGTTTGTGGCTTGGGAATTTCGTTATTAATAAAATGTAACGTGTTTTGTCATGTTGAAGAGCTGGAAATTAATTTTGCCTCGTTTTATTGTTTTTCACGAAACAGCTGGAGAATGTAATGAATTTAAAGCAGTTAGATTATTATTATATTTATTTTTATAAACCCGGATTATAAAAATAAGTAAACGAGATAAAACTACAAAATCGCCATTATTTATTTATTTTTTTAAAGCGCGAGTAATATTTCATTCGACGTGACTAGATAACCTCACAATGAGAGCACTGTACAGATTTTAGCTTCACTCGATAGTCGTGGGCGGCGTGTAGAAGAAAATCGATATTTATCGATATAAATCGCATAAATTAAATTTAATCCGATTAAAACCCTCTTCTATCCGAAAACAACGAAACGATTAATTTATTAACGCGCAAATAAAATAAAACTGCAAAATTTCCAACATTTTCCAAATAGAAAACAGCGACAACAAAGCGAAATATCGATTCCTACGTACGTATCGATACACATTACGCATCGATAAACTCACGACGCCATCTTGGCACGACTGTGAAGCTGTCGACAGGACGTTGAGGGGTAGGAAAGCGTACCGATCGGACCAATTAACGGATTATAAAAATGCACGAACGAACATCCGCGTAATAAGAAAGCCCGAAATAACGAACCCGAGGAAAAATGGTGGAAAAATATCGAACAACGAGGTAGTATACGACACCCCGCGAAGAAAACCTCGGAAAAAGAAAGAGAAAGAAAGAAAGAAAAAAATCGAAAAAAATCGAAAAAAAAGAATTCGTAAAAATTGGGCAAAATGTCGCGCGACATTTACGTGGCGAACGTGAACCAAGCGCGCTCCCCGAAACCGATGCGGCGGGAAATGCCGCACGTGGGCCAAGCGTCACCCACATCAAAACCGTACTCGATGCCGCAGTCAGTGTCAGTATCAGCCCGTGCCAGCCCCATCACGCCCGCGCACCACAGGCAACTGGCGTCGCCATCGCAGCCGAGGAAAAGCCGCCACATTGGCGGCTCTCGTTCGAGTAATAGTAGTCCGCTCACTCTGCCACCAGAAGGCCATGTCGGCCATGTTCCCCACTCGTTGAGCAGCAGCGCATTCAACGTGACCGGCTCGTATTACGGTTATGATTTGCCCAACAGTCCAGTGATGGATACGCGATCGGCATCGGCCAGCGGACACCGAAGTCGGTCCACGACCAGAGGGAATATGCGAAGCTACCATTCCCTCGAACGAGACCACGAAACCGAGTTCATCCCCATCCGAGACCGGTCGTTGGATCGCGGTGAGCACCTGCACCATCGCGCCCGCGATCGGTCTCTAGACCGGTTGTCGTTACGCGACGGCGGCGGGATAATAGATGATGATCCGTATCGCGATCAACGATCCGCTAGGCATTCGCCCAATCCGGACATGCGCGGACACGTACCTGTGGGCAATCGCGATGCGTATATTATCGATTTACAGAATCAGCTGGGCGATATGCAGAAGGAATATTCGTCCTTGAAAAAAGAACTGGATATGACCAATCAGAAACTGGGCTCGAGTATGCATAGTATTAAGACATTTTGGAGCCCAGAATTGAAGAAGGAAAGGGCGCTCAGGAAAGAGGAGTCTGCCAAGTATTCGCTGATTAACGACCAATTGAAATTACTCAATTCCGAAAATCAGGTAACTAAATTAAATCACAAAAATTAATAAATTAATTAATAAATAAATAAATAAATAAATAATTAATTAACGTGCTTTCACCCAACTCATTGTAATACAAAATTACAAAATTACAAAATTAATCCCTCTCCAGATGGCGTAAATTTAAAAAGTAAACATTTTTTTGCAAATGGCGCCCGATGCGATCATCTACCGCTTCGACGTTTCTACACGCGATATTTTTCAAACTACCGCAGTAATCTAGATTAAACTAAAAAAATAATCCAATATCTCACCGTCTTATAATCTAAAGTTTTATTTATTGGATTATAATAGAAATAAAATTACAATTTGTTGCGTGGAAGCCCTTAATGTTGTTATTTGACAAAAAGAGGAAAAATTATGCGATTTAATTAGATAAATTGAGATTACTTTAGCGGATTAATTTTTCTGTTGTTGTTTCTATCCAGCCTTTATCTTAGCGCATTTAGTACGAACATATCCGCAATTTGTCGTTTCGTTCGTTTGTTGGCCAAATGTTTCAGCCGCAATTTGTATTTCACTCGTCTTCTTTTATGGTTAAACCTAAGTCAAACTCCTCGCCAACTAGAGTCGGAGAGCTCGGATGGGATCTATAACGAATTCGTATAACAAAAAACAAAAAAAATATTAAATTCGCCGTAAACGGGTCGGGCATGTAAACAGAATTGAAACATTTTCAAATTGGCCCTTAAAGTGGATGTTTTGCTCGCTTTTATCAGTTATTTGTGCACTCTAGAATCGGCAATTTACTCTTTTGACACCGATAACGTATCACTCGCGAACATCTGCTAATATTGTGTTACGGTAATATTTCTCTCTTCTTTATCCCACGATTACGAGGCCCAAACAAGTGCCGATGCGTGTCGATGCTTTAAATCGTCTTTAAATCTCGTTGAATCGCAACGACAATATTGCGGGGATTTTTGAATCAATGAAAAACATTCTTATTGTTGTCGGGTAAAGCGGAGAATTTGTATTCATCGAGCCGTGCATTAACTTCTCGTTGTTTGTCTCTGTCTGTGTCTTCATTTGCATGTTACACGAAGCGATTCTGGCCCGTTTTCCACATGTCCTTTCTTTACTGCTCGCATTAGCGCGGTTGGTGTGTGTTTTTTTTTTTTTTTTTTTTTTTGGTCGCAACTGACGTTTATTTCTATATCTCGTGTTGGTTTCTCCTAACAATTGCTAAAGGAGATGATTACTAGGTATGAATTTTCATTAATTTTAGCTACACTTGTACGAGTGAAAGCATTGCACGGCTGCGCAGTGGGTCACGAACAAATTGCTTAATTACTGTTGGGATATGAGGTGGTTATAACGATTTAAGCAGTGGCGGATATAGACTTAGCGGGCCCTTCAACGTACTTAGTGGGCCCCCCCAACGTACTTAGAGGCAAATGCGGCTTAAGTCAGGGCCCTCGACACAACTGGGGCCCCTGATGCAACTGGGGCCCCTGACACAACTGGGGCCCCTGACACAACCGGGGCCCCTGACACAACTGGTGCCTCTGACACAACTGGGGCCCCTGACACAACTGGGGCCCCTCACACAACTGGGGCTCCTCACACAACTAGGGCCCCTGACACAACTGGGGCCCCAGGAAAGAAATGTGTATATATGTATGTTGAGAGGCCCACTAAGTATGTCGGGGCTCCCGACACTACGGGGGCCCCAGGAAAAGAGTGTAAAAAAAGATATATGTATGTGTGGAAGCTAAATATGTTGTGGGTCTCGCGCTAAATATGTGGGGCCCGCTAAGTATGATGAAGGGTTTGCTAAGTATGTCAGGGCCCCCGACACCACAGGGGCCCAGAAAGAAAGTGTAAAAATAGATATACGTATGTGTGTAAACTAAGTACGTTGAAAGGGCCCCCTAGCCTCGGGGCTCCATTAACATACCTAGTTTACGCATATATTCCCGTTTATTTTTTCCTAGGGGCCCCTGGTCGGGAACTCTGAAGTTTCAGCCTCATTAACATCATAATAGATCCGCCTCTGGATTTAAGGGATATAAAAGTGGTGCATTGTAATAGACATGCTAGGGGCCCCATTTCAGTTGATCAGTTTACCGAGTGTAAAATAAGATAAAATTAAACGATACTAGTTTTTTTTTGTTTTGTTAGTATTGTGTTTATTTTGATTTTTTTTTTTTGGGTGGGCCCCCCGTTCGTAACCAGTGTCATAATGCGTCAGCGGTCAGTGTGCTGCGGACTGTTCGCGATGTTGTTCGGAAAAGTGAAAAATGCTTTTGGGATTAATGTGAATCCGAGGAAAGGGAAATTTATGGTTCGCAATAATTTTGTTTGTCTCGTTGAAGTTGCGATGTTTTCTTTTTATTATTCTTGCAATCATTGGCTTATTGCCAAGGGTGGACTTTATCACAGTTCACTGCATGCTAAATCTATTGTGGCGGGGCTTGTTTTGTTTTATTTTTAGAAATTGCTCGTTGGAATTAAATTTTTCGTAAAATTGTTGCGTTTGGAGAGATGAGAGAAATTAGGTTGTCAGATGTCACGTACATGTTGAAAATGGTCGTTATTCGGCATAACCTTTGGGATTTCAGTTTGAAATGTCGACACAAAGATGGATGAATGTAAAGTTATACTATCGCGACGAAGGTCACTCGTGACATGCTAAGCGGAGAGAAGGAGAAAGCAGATAAGGAGAGAATAGGCAGAAGAGAGCTGATCAAAATGCGACTTATCGCGGTTCTCTTCAACGTTATGTGGATGTGTGGGAATTTTGAGCGTTCTGTATTTTAAGTCGATGGGTGGAGCTGGGGGTGTGGATTATAATTAAAATTATTTAATATTTATTTTATTATTTTTTTTATTTTTATTGGAGTAAGAATTTAATCATTTAGAGATGATTTAAACTGATTTGATGGAGGGAGATATTGACGAGTCAGGTGGGTGGAATACTGGAATGGCACTTATAGAAAATAGAATTGATCACATTTCGGTTGGTTAGATTTTTGCTTGGACAAACTGGGAAACAATATTTTTTTTTTTTTGATTTTAACATTCTTTTAAGGTGAAATTTCATCAAAAAATGTAAACATTTTGGTGTTTATATAGGTTTTTTTTGAAAATTTTGAATATTTGTTGAATATTTTTGGAAATTTGTTACATTTTTTTGAAAATATTTTAAATTTTTTGAAAATTTTAAAAATTGTTTTGAAAATTTGATGAATTGTTTTGAAAATTTGATGAATTTTTTGAAAATTTGATGAAATTTTTGAAAATTTGATGAATTTTTTGAAAATTTGATGAATTTTTTGAAAATTTGATGAATTTTTTGAAAATTAGATGAATTTTTTGAAAATTAGATGAATTTTTTGAAAATTAGATGAATTTTTTGAAAATTTGATGAATTTTTTGAAAATTTGATGAATTTTTTGAAAATTTGATAAATTTTTTGAAAATTTTTTGAATTTTTGAAAATTTATTGATTTATTTTGGAAAATTTGTTGAATTTTTTGGAAAATGTGTTGATCTTTTTTGGAAAATTTGTTGATCCTTTGGAATTTTTTTTTGATTTCTTGTGAAAATTTGTTCAATTTTTGTTTTTTTGAAAATTTTAAAAATTTGTTCATATTTATAAAATTTTTGAAAATCTGTCTGTTCCCCTTTAAGGACAACGATTCAGTCGTCTGAAAACGGGTCCCCCTACCCACATTCGAAGAATAACGATATAAAACCGAATATAGATTACCGGTATAACCTCGAATCCGGGAAATCGCTAAATCAATTGCACCACTTATAAATTTACCATGCACGAAAGATGAGTCGCTTCCTCCACTCAGATCCTGATTCTATCAACCTCTTCAAACATCTAACCCCGAACATAACCAATAAATTTCAACATTTATCACGACTCCGTTACAACCATCAACTAATTAACCAAAGGAAACTATACTATCGTATCCAACCATATTTAAAATCCCCAGTTTCACAAACATTGCCTCAATTCAAATCGGACCGGTACATGTAGTTCGGTGCGATAGCGCCGTTAATTATGTCCCTTTAAAGTACGATCCTTTCCAGAAGGATTGTGACAAATGTTGATTCGTTTCACTTTTATTTTAACTTACATCACTCCTATGCTTGCAGTTGCAGTATAAGTTAACATAAATCCAAGTTGTAATTTGTCTTAACAGATGGCTTTCGGGGATCGCCATTTGCAATTTATGGCTGATGATGTCATTAGTGGGAAATTACCGGATTGGCCGCGCTATTTCCACTTGTGTTGTGAGCTCCGTTAGAGTTATGACTTTTTTCCAGTCAACTTATAACTATATCGGGAGTTTTTATAAAGTTGTGATAAATGCGAGTGATACTCCACGGCTTTTAAAGCTCGGGTCTCCATAGGGAATTCCTTTCAAAAATATTTTCCATACACAAATTTGTAGCTGAAAGGTCCAAAAATCCTTTTTTTTTTTTTTTTTTTGTTTTATTTAATGGTTTCTCGATTGAAGTTTTCACGCTACTCGTGCGAAGCTGTAAAATAATTTATATTGTTCGGGTAGAAAAATCAATAAATATATTACACGAGTAACCACAGACTTGTTATTTGGATAATAAACAATGTTTTTACTACTAAAGATGGCATCTGTCAATAGGTTTATGGCGATTTATTGTAAGCTATTTTAATTTGTGAATTATTAGACTGGTGGTCATACGAGGAATGTTGAATCTGTTTCGTATTCATTTGAAAACTCAATTTTCATTTTATCACATCGTTTAAACCACTAAAGGTGCATTTACATGTCGGCGTTTAAACAACAGATCTGCGAAAAATCACCCGCTTTCTCGTGTAATTTACTAGTGTAAATTACTAGTTAACGCTGCAGCTTTATTATCCGTATGAATTTTGAGGTTTTTTTTTTTTTTCCAATATGGATCAATCTGATAGTGATTGATGACCCAAAAAATGTGCGCCTCTTAGGTTTATTTCTTATTTATCAAGGAATTTTTTTTTTTGCTAAGTCAGCCATGTTTGAGTTTGTTGGATGGAATTACGGCGTTTGACTTCTAATATCATATTGATTGGGGTTGGGGTTGGGGCAGATATCGAATAATCGGGTTAGAACCACAATAAGTGAAGTTACAAGTCATTCCCACATCGTAAAAGTAAATACAATTTGTACAATTGAGTTAACCACTCGGCATAGTACATCTTTACAAAGACCCATGGGACGAGGAGCTAATGGCTCGATGGTAATTGCAATTTGTTGTTACACCTCGTATACACCGCAGGAAATGTTACTAGGAAAATCCGTTACAAGTTTTGGTAGAAATCACGAACACGAAGAGATTTGCTTTACGGTACTTCAATCTGAATGTTTATAGTACAAAATTGTATAGTAATCGAGCACTGAAAGACTTTACCACTGTGAAATGTGGTACAGAAAATTCTGTTTACAATTCAATTCACGCGTGAATGTAAAAAATTTAAAAATTAGGTACAAACAGCAACACAGTCACGCTTACGAGTTTCATTGGGTTGTTTCACCGAAGTTGTTTCTTGGTTTCATTTTGTTTTGTGTTAGACAAGTATCAAAATCATAAAAACTACTTTTTGCTTGATTTTGCGATTTTGCAATTACGCAAATGATTGATGGAACTGATATCATGTGACAAATCCAAAAGTGCAAAATTGTTAAAATTGCAAAATTACAAAATTTCCTCTATTAATGGAACCCATTAGTACGGGATAAATTGCTTAATTAAAACACGCAAATGTTACGCCGTCACATTCTCTCACTTTGATTACTTCAGTGTTACAAACAGATAAATTCCAAACTTAGAATTACAGTAGAACTGGTTAAGCGAAGAGTGGTGATACTCGGTTGGTTCAGTCATTCAACGTTTTATCGAGTGCTAATACACTTGTCTGGACTTGTCACGTACGTGCCGTATTTATTCGATTAAAAGTCGTGGCTTTTTATTACAAATCGCCTCTCTTGGCCCCGGCTACTATACGAAGCAGTGGCTGTTTTTCAGTCTTTTCATTCATTCTACGCTCGTTTTGAGATTCAAAACATACATAAAACAAACGTTACAGCTGTGAAATGAACGTGGAATGTTTCTTCCAAGTTCATTTTCGTTTATCTGTGGCCTCAATTTTTAGTTGCGACTACTATTCGAGGGCGGCTTTTAATCGATAAAATACGGTATGTACAGTCGTGGAAAATAAAAACTTCCCTTTGGTTTAACTGTTTTAAGATTAATCTACCAGGTGGCATAAAAACCCATTGAGATTTGATGACATCATTATTTGCCCGGTCTATTTTTTATTACCGTGGTCAAGGTAAGACAATTGACCACAATTTTCAGAGCCAGGAGACCGGACCAAAGCTGATGCCATTGAATCTAAATGGATTTTTATGCCATCTCGTAGATTAATCTTAAAACAACTAAACCAAAGGGAAGTTTTTATCTTCCACGACCAATATTTGTACAATATGTACGTAAACTTCTAATGTCCAATTACACAAACAAATCAGTTGTCTCCAAATTAGTTCGGATAATCGACGTTCTACCAGGGCCGAATTAACCATTAAACAATGTAAGCACGTGCTTAGGGCTCCATAACGTGTTCAATACGCCGATATTTGCTATATATATTTAATTAGATATATAAGGGCACCAAAATGTTTTAAGTGCTTAAGACCTCTAAAGGTATTAACCGGCCCTGCGTTGTACTGAAATTAATTAATACTATATTTTGGTGGTGGATGTCGACGTTAGACGTCAAGATTAACACTTAGGAACAGTCGTATAATTCTTGAGTAGACTAAAGAACTCGAAAGTGTCTTATGGTTTATTGAAAAGCTCCGAAGGTAGAAAATGAGAGGGGCATGGTGATCATTACACGGATTGAAATTCATTCGAAACCTCAAAGACAGACAGTATTTTATTCTTTATCGGTCTATTTGGGATGTTTTACTGCATCCTAAATGGCGGAACTTTGAAATTGGTTTAACTAAAACTAAAGCTGATTTTCTCCTTCGAGTCTCCAGTGGAAATGAAAAAGTTCGAGTACTAAACTGACACTGGATTCATCAAAACGGTTCGAAGACGCAACAAGTTTGTTGCAGTAAATGATGTGACACTTGCGAAAATCAATACCGAGACAATTGCAATTGATTCGAGTCTTAAAGCTGTTATTTCAGTCTTTTTATTAAATATTGTTGATTTACAAGGGCCTAGCTCACCTGAAATTGCGATTATTATTAAATTTGATCAGAAATCTCGCATTTTGCTATTTATTTATTCTTTTTTCATTAAAAACAGAGAATTTTAACAATAGTTATTATCTCGTCACTAGACCCCGGACAAATGCATAGATGCGTACAAAAATATTTTTTTGCATGTATAGCCATATTTGGCTATAAATGCATAAATGTTGAAAATCAAAATAAATGCGTAAATGCAAATTAAAAGTGAATAAATGCATATTGATAATACAAAATGAGTAAATGACAATTTATGCATTTATAACATTATATTATAAATGCATAAATCGTTATTTTTCGCCTTCCGGATACCCATATCGCTGCATTATTTTTTCTAAAAATTCATCGTATCTTTTCAAAATGCATCATTTATCCTGCATATGCATCATTTATTCTGCAAATGCATCATTTCTTCCGCAAATGCATCATTTCTCTCGTAAGTGCATTAATTCTTTTGAAAATGCATTATTTCTTTTGAAAATGCATTACTCTTTTGCAAGTGCATTAATTCTTTTGAAAATGCATTATTCTTTTGCAAGTGCATCAATTCTTTTGAAAATGCATTACTCTTTTGCAAGTGCATTAATTCTTTTGAAAATGCATTATTCCAACTTCAAATGCATTATTCCAACTTCAAATGCATTATTTCTTTTGACAATGCATTATTTCTTCTAAACATGCATTATTTCTCCAGGAAATAACACATGGGGAAAAAGTCATTCCAGGATGTCATACTCCAGTAATGTTGTGTTGTATAATATATCTTAAATCACATAATAAATAATTTTAAAAAAATATATTCTATTGGTTATAATTTATAACCAATTTTATTATTTTCATATTTTTTGTTGCATAAAATGGAACTTTTGATGCATATTTTATGCGCATAAAACAATTTTTATTTTGCATAAATGTCCGTGGTCTATTCATCACAATACAGACGTTACACAGAATTCGATATAGATTTAGTTACAATTTTCTACGTATAAGCGATTTTAAATTTACCTATCTAATTTCAATATAGACACTACATAGAATTTGTGTAGAAAGTCTACATTGAATTACCATAGACATTCTATACAGATGCGACGATGATTCTATCATCCGTGTTACCTGGGGTATAGCATTGTACTATACACAAGCACGCACCTAGAATGGGAATAACTAATTCAGCACTAAATTAACACCACAATGTTATTGCATGTTAAATAATTTACCAGCTATTTCTCACTGCTTACTTTAATCTTTAAGTTTTCACTTTTATTTTCTTGATTTTGGCTCGTTTCTGGTCTGCACTGTAGAACTTCGGTTCTGTAGTGCATAATGTTGGTTACTAATGATTACTAAGTGCCTGATGCATGTGTTCTTAGGCTTGCCAGTCCCGTTATATGCCCAGCAGTAGGATAGCAGTGAGCAACCCCCATTCTGCTGCCCCTTTATACTCCAATCCTGGCAGAAATTTTAACTGGGTGGAATCTGCTAGGGTAAGTTTTTCAAACTATCTTCTTTTGTATTCTTATTTTTATTATTTCTTTTATGTGTTAACATTTTTGAAGTGACTTAACTACATTTCTCTTTTGTTGCTTTTATAGTAGATTTGATATATCTGCATGCAAGTTATGTATATATATATATACTGCATTTGATGGAAACAAAGTAGTACGTAGGACTCGATACAACAATACACGCATTTGATTGAATAGAAAACAAAATATAGGGCCCACAAAGGGCTGTGCGCAGGGCCCAGAAATATGACTTTGTGTTTATCTACAATCTGTATCAGATGGGTGATGTTTCATTATGAAATGTGTTCTTAAAAGGAAGAAAAAAAATTGTAGGCAATCTTAGACGTGTCTAGTTTTGACGTGATTGCTTGTGTCAATCAATAAATCTCTTCACTTATTTTTAGCAAATAGGGGGTCGAAGTTGTGAAGAAGAAATAAAATGCTGAATCGTGTGCTGTCAGGACTTAAAATTAAAAAAAAAAAAAAAAGAAAGAATTTCTAAGGTGCACAATAGTAACTGTTCCGCAACCTACAAGTAGAATTACGTTATTGTTCTGAAATTTTCAAATTTGCCATTGCACAGCGGAATTGGGATTTTGTCGACGTCATTTTTCTATGTCATTTCCGCTACATAGTTTTTGTTGCATCTATGCTCATTTTATTCAATGCGGAGGAAGACGTAGTTCTACGTCAAAATAAAAATAAATTTGATGATTACCATATTTGCTCTCGTGGCACTCTACAAATAAAATACGAACTAAATGTTTTGTTTACCAAAGGCCTTTCGATCTCTCAATCATCATCAGTGGTGTGATTTTATTTGACTACTACTGGTTATGCCATCAAAACAAACTTTATTAGTAATTAGTATTATCTTGTATTTTTGTGTGCATTATTAGTAATAATGCACACAAAAATCGGGATAAATGCACAAAAACTCCAAAAATTTGGAAAAATGCACAAAAAAGCACAAAATTTTTTTTACTGGATTAATTATTTTAATTTTATAATTGATTCTTGAAAACCAATTACGATTATTGAGATATCACATGGCTCTAGGAAGTAGTTCTACGTCGCGGCACAGTAGCAACTGTGTACCAAATTATATTTTTTTTTATCTAAAGGACTAAAACGAACAATTTTTGCACTAAATAAATCAATTTTGGTCTTAAAATACCAACTTCACCACAAAACATCAATTATTTCATCCAAACAAGTGACGAAAAATAATATTTTAAACCTACCCATTCTATATTTTGTAGTTCTGCGCGGGTCTCCATTAGTCGCCAAGAGTAATCTCGATTTTGTAATTAGAGTGCCCGCGCTCAATGAGAGCAAATACGGCAATTTGAGGCTTCGCGTGAAAAACGAAAGCAAAAACGAAAGAAAGACGACACAAAAAAAAGTTTCTCGTGATTTAGTATTGTAGTTTGCAAACTTGGTAATAAAAGAAGGAAAATTCTTTTATTTATCGACTGTACACTTCAACTTTAACAGGAATTTTAATCAAAACTGTAAAACTGGTGTCACGCTGACCTTTTGAGCTTCCAAAGACATTTAGTCGAAAATCTAGCAAAACCAGTGTTTATTTTAGTACTTAAAAACCCCTCATATTTCTGGCGCGACACAATAAAAGCAAGTTGTTTTCAACCTTCCTTTTATTCCGTTATCTTTAATAGAAGCAAGCTACACTTATTCACCAACTTGAAGATGAATTACGTTCCCATCATTTGCGAAATCCAGATTTGGGTCTTCAACAGCAGTTGGAACAACTGTACGCGGAGAAACAGCACCAAGCCAAGGAGATCTACTTGTTACGAGAAACCATCAAAGTAAGAGCGATTTTAACCTCCACTTTTAGTCCTACATAACATAACAGCTTAAATGCAATTTATTCCAAGTGGCCTTTTCGCTTGTCAAATTCAGTTTTACGCGATGTCCACTCTTTTTATTACGTCGTTGATCAAATTACTGCTTTTCCACACACAAAGCTCATTGGCGAGAAACAAATAAATTGATACCCAAGACGAAAAAAATGGCCTTTTTCAAATGATATTTACTATGTATTATATTGTCCGGATTAAAGACATTAATCAACGGTAATATCACGAGTGCTGATTAGCGGTAATCGCCTCTGAATGGATCCCAAGTGCCCAGAGTTAAACGAAATTAAGGTTTTCACGACCATTTTTATTGCTTAATTATGTAGCGTTATGAATTTTAAGTTTTAGCGTTATCTAGTTATATAAAGTATCTTTTTTGACGGCTGGAAAGGAAATTAGGCGATGTTTTTTGCCCTATAAATAGATATGGAAGTTTCAAATTTGATAAATTGTGTTTATAATTGTTTTTTTTTTTTACCTGCAAGTGGGATTGAGAATTAAATATTCCGCGCATTTCTTGGGTTTGGAGTCTCTGGATGCTGTTGAATAAGTTTATAAAAATTAAAAAAATTAAAGTTTGTGGAATTTTTCAGATGGTTTCACTGCATAACTCGTTGTATAATTTTCAATTTAAATTTTTTTAAATGAGTTAATTAGAAAATGATTAAAATTGTGCGCAGGGATTATGATAATTGGAATATCTAATTTAGTTTATTTTTTAAATTAATTTTTTTTTTTTTTTTTTTTTTTTTTAGGAAATGGAATTGCGAATTGAAACGCAGAAACAAACGTTGCAAGCGAGGGAGGAAAGCATAAAGAAGTTATTGGAAATGTTGCAAACCAAAGGTGCTGGTACGTATCAATCAAGTGGATTAAATTGGGTCGTTGATTGATGGGTTATACTCGGAGAATTTGAATTGAAAATTGACGTTGAAATGGGAAAATGAAATTAGATTTCATAATTGGCATGCCATCCAGGTCTTATCTTTAATAATATTATTTTTTTCTTTTCCCGTTTCTTTTCTTATCTTTGTTTTAAGGTGGTAAATTACAAGAGGACGAACGGCTCGAATATGAGCGGATGAAAACGCAGCTTATCGAAGCGCATGCGCGTGCAAGGCATCTTGAATCTCTAGTCGAAAGCAAAGATAAAGATTTTCTCAAAACCAAAGAGGTAAATTAGATGATAATTTCACATTTTTCAGACGAAGAAATAAATCTTACGATTTCTTTACACAAAAAAAAATTTAAAAAAAAAATAAAAAAATCTAAAACGCCACGGAATTAGAACACGGTGCAGTAGAAAAATCGATTTTTAATTTAAATCCTAACAAATTGCAATCAAATTCCAATTTTAGCGAAGTAATTTCCATTGAAATGTCGAGAAAATGAGCAGAAAAGTGCGAAAACGAGATAATTATTCGTCATTTTTGCGATAAATGTTGTTGCTTTAACGTTAGCGAGCCGCGAACTGAGTGGTTTAATCCCTCAGACTGAATAAAATAAATTATGTATTCTAATTTCGTGGCAAACAGTAACACAAGTTGTGAAAACAAAAGCTCGGCTGGTGAAGTCGTAAGGTCACACGCATCGAGACCTGGACCTTGATGACACACACATCACATTAAACAAGATTTACATTTCATCACTGCGCATGAATTAGTTTTAGTTTTATGAAAAAAATAAATAATTAATTACAATTATCCAGGTCGCCGAAACAATTTTTTTTTAAACAATTTCAAGTGTAATTATTTTCTTTTTATGTTCCCCTTTGGAAACTGCCCCCATTACCGTCTCTATCCCACAGGTCGTGTTTACAGGCAGACTAGGCTTGAGTGAAGGTTTAGACATAAAGGAATTGAGACAAATTATTGAAACCAAGGTAACGAGGTGGTTCTCGTGGGAGTTCCTGCAAATTGCTTCCTGCACTCTCCTCTTCAACTGTTAAAGGAATAATAAACCACGAGCCATTTACTCTTCAATTTTATCTTTTTATATCCTATTTTTACTTCCCTTTTAAAATTGCACATTATTTATTCATTTTGATGTTATTTTTCATCCATTTGATTTTGCTTGAGTTTTCGTTTTATTATTTCGCTTGGAAAATTGAACGGTTTTAGAATTGAGCAAGCAAGATGACTTGGAGACTAGTGGACAGGTTCCGCCGAATTTATTAAAGCCCCTTTTTGTACGGTACATAAATACATTTAGGATGCTCGCATCTTTACCCTGCAGAGGGAATTAGCGCTCATGGAAACTGAGATGAAGCGGTGGCACAGTGTCAGGGAATTAAGATCCAGATTAGTAAATTGCGATGATTGGAAGATGACTGAGGTGCTTCTAAATAAAGAAAAACAGACCAAGATTAAGGTAAGAAGGTCGTGAATGAAATCCAACGCCAAGTTATTATGTCTCAAAGCCTTAACTAACATCACATTTTTCTTGTTTCATCACACTGAGATCGTTTAACACAAGTTATTTCTCGATATTTTGTAGTTTGATGTTGTAGTAAGTAGGAAAAATGAATTGTTTTTCATAATTTGTGTTTTCTTAATGCGCATGATGATTTATATATCTCAATCTTCAGTTTTTCTATGTCCATATTACTGTGCACTAAAAACTGTTTTTTATGTCTTTTGTGCGTAAGGATTTACGTATCTGGGTAAAGATATGGGATTATTTTTACGTGGAAAAGACGGAAGGAATTTTCTTTGTTTTTTTGTGTTTTTCCACAGATAGAAGAAGCGCGCATGGAGGTACAAAAGCGAGATCAGGAGATATTAGCTATGGGTGCAAAGATGAGAACCTTGGAGGAACAACATCAAGATTATCAAAGACACATAGCAGTGCTGAAAGAATCTTTGTGCGCTAAGGAGGAACATTATAACATGCTGCAAACAGACGTAAGAGAACGGCATTTCAATACTACCGGTAGAGGTTTGGCGATGACGTTGTGTTAACCTCAAATAACTTATAAGTTGTTTATAATATAAGTTCAGAATGCAACTTATAAAAAAGAATTTATATAAGTTATATCGGTAAAGGTTATATTGGTCAACGTCAGGGCGATTGCATTTTTATACGTATAACTTATAAATGGCGCGTTATACTAGGCGCGATATGACTAGTTATAAATTTAACGTATAAAAATGCAATTTGCCGAATCAATGGACTTGTAACTTTCAACTTATAGATTATAAATTTATAACTTATAAGTTGTACGTATAAAAAAGGTAATCGCCAAACCTTCGTTATCTTGCTAATTAATTAAAAGCGAGCGAATCTATTGTGAATTTAGTCGCAAGCTGAATAATGCTTGGGTTTGTTTTATTTTTCAGGTGGAAGAATTGCGGCAGAGGCTTGAGGAGAAAAATAAATTGATTGAGAAGAAAACCCAGCAGGCGCTCCAGGCACAACAAGAAAGAAATCGACTAAATAGCGAACTTAATGAATTGAAAGATCATATGGATATTAAAGATAGGAAGATTAATGTACTACAAAGAAAGGTAAAGGGAAATTGCATTCAAAATCTTTTTATTTGTGCAATTTTTTATTTTTATTTTTCGGTTTGTTTTCGTGATATTTATTGGTTTTTGTTATTACCTAGGTAATTACTATTTTTATTTTTTATTTATTTTATTAATATTAATACATATTGCAGTGTTTAAGTAGGAAACGGCAAGAAATTATGACGTGGAGCCGTAGATCATTTTAAAAGTTTAGTTTTATTGGTTTATCATTGGGATTACACTTTCATCCACTGTCTGATGAACTAGACAGGAACCACTGCATGCAGAATGAGCCCACTGCGAAATTAAAGGGGAAGTGGTGCCGAGGGAATAATACAAATAAAGGACCTAGTGTTTGCTTTGGGCATTTAGGAGTGTACAGCACGTGGTTTGATTTTTTTGTGGTAATTGCTCTAACAAGGAATTGTCTATTTCGATTCTGAGATGGTTTCGGTTTAGTTTAATTGACAATTTGTAGGCGTTAGGTAATTACTTTTATTTTTTGAGGTGTCAAAGATGAGAAATTGGTTGTTGGCAGCCAAGTAACATTTTTAACTAAATTGCGTTTGTTCGGTTGATTTATTTATTAATGAATAAGTACATTTTGCATGAATCTTACTAGATTTACAATGTGTAAATAAACTATCAGATTTGATGGTTTTATGTGGGTTCCACTCCAATTGACAGAGGTTTTTATTAGAACTTAGGCAGAGTGCCTGAATTAAATTTATAAAACATGATCTGCACATGCGTACCACATTTATATAATTGGAAAATTTCGAGTTTCTAAAATTTCCGTCACATTTTTGTTAGGATTTTTATTATTGGTTGAAACGAATGACTTAAAATGACGTAAATCTGGTAGGACAGCGTGTTTGGGTTTTTATTATTTATTTATTTATTTATTTATTTAGTTATATGTATTGAGTATTCATAAATAAAATATTTTTTTATTATTTGTTTTTATTCTTTTATAATTTCGAGCAAATATAAAAGGGAACTAAATGCACACAAAATTTAGTAACAAAATTGTGGAACATTCCAATCTTTTGTCGCTATATTTTGCGTGGATGTGACATTTTGTGATGGTGTTTCGACCTTTTTTCATGGTGGCTCAAATAGTGGAGTTGGAAATTTTACAGATTGAAAACTTGGAGGACCTGCTCAAAGAGAAGGATAACCAAGTGGACATGGCAAGAGCCAGGTTGACAGCGATGCAAGCATCTCACAGCACATCGGAAGGAGCACTGACAAGTCTAGAAGAAGCAATTAGCGACAAAGAGAAACAAATAACACAATTGCGAGAACAGCGAGATAGAGCTGAACAGGAAAAGCTCGAAGAACGGGAGTTGCACGAGCGAGAATTAACCGAGTACAAGATGAAGTTGCACGCCATGGAGAGCGAAATAGAAAAGTTACAAGTTCGTTTGGAGAAAAACCAAACAGAAAAGGACAAGCTTGAAGCCAAATTAGAGAATTCGCAATCGGAACTTGGCAAATCGAAGGCAGAAGTGGACAAAATCCACTCCGAAATGGGGAGATCGTCGAGCGACTGGGAGAGTGCCAAACACGAAATTTCGCATTATCGGATCGAAAATGACCGACTCAGAGCCGAATGCGAACGGCTAAAAACCGATGCGGATAGGACACAAATGACGTATGGGAAAACTCAATTCACTCAGTCGCACGAAGTGGAGCGAATCCAAGAGAAGTTGGACAAGTCGCAGGGTGATCTGAGACGCGCCCAGGCCGAACTGAGGATGAATCAAAGCGAGTACGACAGAGTGCATGTGGAAGTTGAGCAGTTGCAAGAGAAAGTGGAGAAATCTCAAGGTGAAATCTACAGATTGAAAGCCAAATTGGAAAATGCGCAGTCCGAAAAGGATTCACTTCAAGAAGAACTAGATCGATCCCAATCCGCTCTCGGAAGGAGCCACGGCGAGAAGGAAAAATCACAAATGGAATTGGACAAGGTGAGGGACGAATTGGAACGAAATCAGAGCACTTTGACCAAGATCCAGGTGAATTACGAGAAGACACAGGTTGCACTGGACAAAGCTCAGACCGAAGTGGATAGATTGCAGGAGAAAGCGGACAAAGCGCAAAACGAACTGCGGAAAGTGCAGATAGACAAAGAGAAGGCTCAGTATGACTTGGACAACATGCAAACGCAGCTAGACAAGTCGCAGGGACAGACGCAGAGACTGCAAAAAGAAAAGGAAACGACGTTCTTAGAGGTCGATAAACTGAGGGACAAATTGGACAAAACCCAGATGCAGTTGTCCAGGGTGCAGAAGGAGAGGGAAAGTGTGCAAATCGACGTGGATAAAATGCAGGAGAAGTCAGATTTGCTTCAAGCTCAACTCCAGAAGGCTCTCCGAGACAGAGAGAGCTCTCAGACTGAGCAGGAGGTTTTGCGAGACCGACTGGAAAAGTCGCAAAGTCAACTCGCAAAGTTCCAACTGGAGAAAGAGACCACCATCGAGGACTACATTGTATTGAAAGACAAATACGATAAAGTGTTGGTCACCCAACAGAGATTGCAGGACGAGAGGGAACAAGCAAAAGTCGAGTCGGAAAGGGCTCTGGAGAAGTTAGAAAGAGCACAAGTGGACGCTTATAAGGTGCAATCGAAATTGGAGAGTCTTGAAGCAGAACAGGGTAGAATGCTGGTGGATTTGGATAAAATGCAAGTGCTGTCCAGCAAGGCAAAGGATGACCAGAGGAGGAGTCAAGAAGAGTTGGAAAAAATTCAAGAAATGTGGGACATGGGGCAAGTTCAGTTGGCGCGTTCTAGAGAGGCTGAAGAGAAGAGTAAAGTGGAGCTGGATAAGTTGAGCGCGGAAATGGAAGTGATGCGTGAGCGCTACGACAAACTGCAAGTGGAGTTGAGAAAAGCCGTCACCGAAAAGGAGAGACTGCAAGCCGAGTCCGATAGGTTGGTGGGGGAATTGGACAGAACGCACAGCCAGTATAGCAAATTCCATACGACGCAGGAAAAGTCTCAGGAGGAATTGGCGCGAATGCAAGTGGAGTTGGCCAAAGTGTACGAAAGATTGGACAAAGCGCAGACGGAAACCAGAAGATTCATGGCCGAGAAAGAACAAGCGGAGAGGGAATCGTCATCCGCAAAGAGCGATTTGGAGCGCTTCCAAACGCGGATGGGCCGGTACCAGGAGACCCAAGAGAAGTCGGCTTCCGAGGTGGAACGCGCAAGAGTGGATTTGGAGAAAGCCAAAGACAAGTTGGAGAAAGCGGAACTTGAAGTGGACAAAGTGGCGATGCAAAAGGAGAAGATGCAGCAGGAATTGGCCCGTCTGCAGACAGAGCTGGAACGCTCGGAGGCTGCTCGAGATAAATCCAGATTCGAACAGGAGAAAGTATTGGCGGAAGCGGAACGTGCCAAGATAGACGTGGAGGTGATAAGGGAGAAATATGAAAGCTGCCAGAATGATCTTCAAAGACAGGTGATCATCAAGGATCAGCTGGAAACTGATGTCCACCGACTGCAGGTCGAGTTAGAGAAGTCAAATGCTCAAATCCGACGCTTTTCCACATCTCAGGACAAACAGCGCGAAGAGGTCGATAGGACACACATTGAATTCGAGAAGGTGAAAGATCGGTTGGAGAAATCTCAAGCGGAAACTCAAAAAGTTATACAACAAAGGGATAGAGTAGATACTGATCTGCGGAGTCTGCAGAAGGAAATGGAAATGATGAGGATGGATAATGCTAGAAGCTCAACGCAGCAGACCGATAGGTTAGCCGCCGAAGTAGAGAGATTAAGAAACCGCTTGCAGCAAGCGACGGAGGAGTTGCAGTTGTCCAATCAAGCTAGGGAGACTTTGCAAAATGAGATGCAAAGAATGGCAACCGAGTTAGAGGAATCAAAGTCTTATTTGAATCAGCAGAAGGACAACACGCACGCAAGTCGCGGGGAACTGGACCGTGCCGCTAAAGAAATTGAAAAATTGCATAGCCAGTTGGAACGGTTGCAGATGGAGTTGCAGCAAGTATTGAAAGACAGGAATGTCTTTCAGCAAGAGGCTAATAAGTATAAGGTGGAATTCGAGCAGTCCAAGTCAGCCATTGGTAAAACTCACGAGTTCCAACAGAAGTCGCGCGCGGAGCTGGATAAGAGTTTGGGCGAGCTGCAAAAGGTGCACTCTGAATTGGAGAAAGTCACTTTGGATCTGAAGAACATCAAGACCGAACGCGATCATTTGGTGTCGCAATTAGAGAAATCGCACGAGATGTTGGCCGGATTTCAACGCCAATTGGAGCAATCTCAAAGCGAACTTCACAAGTCCCACGAGGACAATAAGAAATTACAAAACCAATTGAATAAGACCCAGAAGGAGTTGGATAGATTGCAAAAAGAAACGATTCGAGTTGACAAGACCGACACGAAAGCTGACAAGGAAAATCAAAGGCTTAAACAGCAGTTGGAGAAAGCTCACCAAGAGATTAAAAATGCGACGACAGAGCGAGAAAGGTATCAGTCGCAATTAGAGATGCTAGTACAAGAACTTGAAAGACAACAAGTGAGTACAATTAGCATTTGTTTTTTTAGTGTACTTTTTTCTTCTCGGTTGGTTTATCCTTTTTATTTATTTATTATTTTTAGACAGTATCTAAGGAATATTTTCATTTTTTTATGCATGTGAAAGAAATACTTCTTGTTTGGTACAAGGCATGGTTATGTTGCAAGCAGATGTTGATTTTTTTAATATTTTTTTTGTTATTATTATTATTATTATTATTATTATTATTATTATTAATTTGAATTTTACACTTGCAGATGGGCTGAATTGAAAGTTGTGTGTAAAAATAGTGTTTTTGTTTTTTGTTCTCTTTAAGGTGGAACTTCATGATGTCAAAGAGCGTGCTTCAGCAGCTAAGGGCAAGGAGGGAGAAGTTGTACAAAAGCAGCTGCAGGAGAAGCAGAAACAGTTAGAGGAAAGAGAGAGGATGATGAACGAGAAAAATAAGCAGTCGGACGACAAGAATAAGAAGCTGGAAGAAAGGCAAAAAGCTTTGGAGGAAATGGACAAAAGACTAAGAAGGAAGAAAGAGAAAATTGATGAAATGGAAGCGCATATGCAAAAGGCAATAATTTATTTATTTATTTATTTATTTGTTTATTTCATTTCTCTGTTTCTTAAATTAGGCTGAAGTCGGACAAAACGAAGCCTTAGCCAAACAAATTGCGGAGTTACGCAAACGTTGCCAGGAATTAGAAAAAGAGAACAAAGAGAACAAAGACAAAGAAAAAGGCGGCGGAGTTGACGCGGCGCGGCAGCAGCAAGAGCTAGACCGATTACTCAAACTCTTAAGTGCCGCTGAAGATGAAAAGTTTACTAAGGATAAACAGATTCAAGATTTACAAACGTAAGTTAAGCCGCTTTAACATTTCAAATATTTACTGCAATAATTCTACAATTTTCAAGAGCTTTAAATAACATGAAACGGAGTCAGCAAGCGGGTGCGCACGGCATGGAGGATGCGAGAAAACGAGAAGACGAAGCGAGAAAAGAAACTTCAAAAACACAGGTACACATTTATATAACATTTTAAATCGGTCTCTATACACTAATTATTTCCATTTGAATCCATTTTCAACTAATGTTACTAATCTGTTCATCACCTCTCTTCTTTTCCTTTCTGTTTTATGTCTTCTTTCACGCAGCCATCAGGCCCTGGGGGTTTCTTTTCAACTTTTTTTTAATTTGTTGACATTTTTCTATAAACAACAAAAAAAAAACCAAAAAAAAAAAAACAATATTATTTTCTTTCTATATTTTATTTCTTAATTACGTCCCCTTGAGTTTTTCTTTGATTTCTATATTGTTTGTGGTATTTTTGTGTTTTTTGTTGTTACTCCCTTATTTTTTCGCTGCAAGACTCATCTAAAAGAGACTCAAGAACGCGTAGAAGAGTTAGAAGAAGCGCTGCGAGAGAGCTTGAGGATCACAACCGAGAGAGAGATGACACTCGAGGAGTCGCTAAGAGCACGCAAATCGGCCGAAGAAAGGGTTAGTTCAAGATTACACGAATTAATGTTGTTTGATTGTATTTGTTTGTTGTTGGTAGATTAGAAAGCTCGAAGAGCGGCATAAATCGCTGCAAAATGCACACAATTTACGATGCACTAATTGTCCCGTAGTCAACGAGCGACTAACCGTTATCGAAAAAGCAGTGACTACGCTGAAAGCGGAACGGCGGAAAGCACTCGAGGAGTCGTTTGATATGAAGTAAAAGAAAATAGTTTTGTTTTTCTTAAAAGTGAGTTATTGATGACTTTGTTTTTTTGTTGTTTTTTACGGTAGGCAAGAAGCTTTAGCAGCAGCTGTGAGCGAAAAGGATGCTCATATTGCGCTACTCGAGATGTCAGGAGTGAAAAACTACAAAACAGCGGAAGAGGTTGATGCATTGAAGGCGGCAAGGAAGAAGATTGTGGATAAAATGAAGACTGAAAATGAAAAGCGAGTTGTTTTGCTAAGGGAATGGACAGATATCGAGGAAATCTTAACCAAAGTGAGCGAGGGATAACATTTTAATAGATTTGTTTAGACGTCAAGTGCGAATTGTTTTTTAGGACCAAAATGGAAAGAGTTTGTGTTGATAATGACTAAGGGGAGAATTGTATATTGAATGAAGATGGTTTGTGATTTTTCAGGTTAGTAATTTATTTTAGTTTTGAATAATTTTGATTTTTTTTTTTTTTCTATTTAGGAAAATTAAGATTGATATTATCTCAAAATCTTAGGTCACATTTTTTACTCAGCTTAAAACTAGCCCCGAATAACCAATAATTAATTTGCAATAATAAGACATGTGTTTTATACCAGTGATTTTTTATTTTTAATAATTTATACCCGACGCAGTGCCAAATTTGTTGTTTTTGTATAGGTTTTGTTGTTTTTAAACTTGAATACTCAATTTTTTTGGTTGCTATGTAAAATACATTTGTTTTTTAAAATGTATATTTTTATTTTTATTTTATCTGTAACTTATTTTGTCATGACTATAACAATGAATTTTGAGAAAGACTTTGGATGAGAACTTGCAAAGTTTTAGTTTTTGTTGATTTCTTTCAACAAAATATGTGTTCACTCTAGTCTTTCCCATTAAAACTAGTAATAATTAGTAGAATAAAATGTAAAATGGATGTATGCAGAACAACAACAACAACAACAAAAAAAAAGGAAATTTTTTTAAAAACAATGTTGGTTTTTTTGTACAGAAAACAAGGTCAAATGCAATACTACTGCCATCTTACTACAGAAAAAGCCATATTTGGCCTTCATTTTATTCACATTTTATTCATTCCTTGTTCCTAAGCTATTGTATACATTTAACCCTTTGAAAAAAAAAATGCAACCATTAATTGGCAAATTTTTACTTATCACAGTTGTGTCATTACTGTAGACATATCATGTAAAAAACATAATGCAAAATGTTCCGTAGTTTTAGAAGCGTATCGAGTGAAAACACGTTTTAAGGCCTCAAATATTTGAAATTTGTGTAAGACTGTAAGTATAATTTTTTTTTGTTTTTTTTTGGTTTTATACACGTCATGTTTTACACATGGTAATATTTAATTTAATTTAATTTGTTTTTCCAAAAAAAAAAAAGAAAAAAAAAAAAAAGATGTTGTAAAATGATAATATTGCTTGATCTGTTATGTGGCAATAGTAAAAATCTCCGAATTATACAGTTTCCACATATTACAGCACTTGTGATATTCTCGCGATACCACTAGTACTTTAATAAAAATACATAGTTGCAACGATTACAACGCTGTATTTTTACCAAAGCACTCATGATATTATAAATTGTGATAAATGAAATGCCTCTAATATAATGTACTGCAGGCGATAGAACCCAATCTAGATATTGAATGAATTTTGAGAGTTTTGCAGAATTGTGTATGTCACTTGACTTTTCAATATCCATGTTTTTCCTCCTGCTCTCACGTTAAATGATTGCGCTAAATGAATTTTTCCACTTCCCCCAACTGTTTCTGGGCTGTGTTTAAAAGAAACTTAACGATTACTGCTTAATGTAGAATTCCCTTTCGAATTTATACTGCAGATTCACCTTTTTGTCTATTTTTTTTTTTTTTTTTTTTTTTTTGAAAAGTTAATTTACTGTTTTTTCTGTACATGAACGAAATAAAAATTTGTCAAAGGATTACACGTGGAAAACGTTGGTAGTTTTCGTTAACATTGTATAGTTATGTTGAATAATTTAGTTATTTTTTTGTGTCAATAAAGGTCGACAAGTTGGCGAAGAATGTCATGGTCGTCCACTGTCCACCGTGGTTGTAAACACTGGATATGGTAAAGTAGCAACATTGAGAATTTAGTTATATAAAATTGATTTATTTTTCTTAGAATGTAATATTTGTAATATTTTTGAATAATTAATTACTTTATTTCAGTCGACAAATATTGTCATGGCGAATTACCGCTTTTCAGCGTTAACGAATGAGGGCAAAGCAAAATATTTGTTTTGGGGCATACACTTTGACACAGACATCAGTCATGTTCATTAAAGTACTTTCCTTTAATAGAATGATGATTTCATTATAAAATAATATCGATTTTATATTTAAACTACTTTAAAGATAAAATATCAGTTGCTAATACAAAAATAATTTGTCACATAAACCTTCAAATAACGTAACTTATAATATAGCAACGTGCAACAGCATCAGTCGTTGCAACAATATTTATTTCATGTTTTGTAAAACAGTTTTCGCAATTGGAAACATTGAGAAGGATCGTGAGATTTCCCACTTATGAGTGCACATAATAATTGGTGTTTACATTTCTGATCGCAAGATGCGAAAGCGGAACTTGCTCGGTGGTAATACCTACACGAACAATGAATTAGGATTGTTACTAATACTAATTTTGATATAAATACTTATAATATCTTTGGAAAATGGTATCATCAGCCACCATTTGCTTAACCAACTTATCCCAATCAGTAGGCTGCAAACTATGCATCTTATAAGCATCCTAAAGAAAGAAATATGAAATAAATAGATACAAATTACGCTAAAATGAACCCACCTTTGCAGTGTATAATTTAGACCAAGTGGCAGTTCCATTCTGATTGGCACTCGCTAAATCCATCATGTAATTTTCGTGATCTAGAACAGCCTAAAACAGTAATTTCTGTATAGAGAGTAAATTAATTTGTGAGCGTATTTACATAGCTACTGTTGGTGTACAATCCATCTATTGTGTAGATCCGAAATGCAGGATTTAGTCCGACGTAGGGTGTAACACTAGGGCCAACATACGCTATGCTCGTGGGTCGAGTAACGTCATTTTCATCATAAAATATTTCAAATTCATCCATGTGAGTGTGGCCAAAGAACTGCACGGTTATTGTACTTTCGAATCTACGAAACCAAAGTATGATAATTATAATAGGGATTTTAGAAAAATAATAAATCAAGTTCCGCAAAGACAAACTTGCCGGTTAATTATTTTGTAATAATTGGAACTCCAAATTTTTATGCAGTCTTCCATTCCTGGGGGAATGTGGCCAATGATATGAACCTTTAATATATATATATATATATATATACACAATTTAATATAAATAATTAATACGCATTATTTTGCTCACTTTTTCCTTTTTTAGCTCAGCGTACTGTAATTCATAAATAAGCCATTGTAATTCATCAGCAGGGTCAGTTGTATTAAGTAGCAACCACCTTTAGAAAAAATAGATATTTTTAACAAAACGAAGTGTAAAATGTAAATAGAATTACCAGTTTCTGTTATTGCAGTAATTTAAATTTAATGAAATAATTCGGAATCCAGGACTGACAAGAACTGAGTAAAATGCCCCTCTAGAAACAAAGGAAATATTTATTGCGGTGGAATTTAATTCCTCGTAGTTAGAATTACTTTTTAATTGTGGGTGTTGTGTAATTGGGCAGCCAATTTCCCCACGATTCAATTAGTTCATCGTACAACCACGAAATCGAGTCATTTCCTTTTACAAACGGCGGAGGAAAACTAAAAATATAAATTCAAAAATAATTAAATTTTTTATAATTTGTGGGTTTATTAAGCGTTCTACCTATTAACAGGAGCACCTTCGTGATTTCCCAGAGCAGGAAAAATGGGTACTTTAGGGAAATATTTCATAAATAATTTAGTCGTTTGTTTAAGGACGTAGATTTGATCGGATCGGGATTGGTTCCAAATATCGTGCGGAGGTAAATCTCCGGTCCAAAGTATATAATCCAGCTACATAATTAAAAAAAAGAAAATAGAATAAAACTTCTATTTCTAATGCGTATTACTTCAAGTTTGATTAAAATAATTTGTTATTTTAGAGATAAACCAATAATGCAGATACAGCGTTATTTTACCTTGAAGTTTTTGGCAATATACTCAAACATGCTTTCTATAGTTCTAAGTGGCGTGTCACATTTTCGATAATCTCCCCACTTGCCAGCAGCTCGAGAACCATTCATTAGCTTATCGCCCATTCGGCAACATAGCGGTTCTCCACATTCCGCATCTGCACCTTCTTGATAATACATGTCAAAATGAGTATCGGATAAATGAAGTACGCGAAGAACCGGCGCGCCGGGCTAAAATCATATTCCATTAGTTAAAATAATTTTCTACACCAACAGACGAAATAATAGCTCGGGCTTAAACAGCAGCCCAGTAATAAGATTAAAATTCTGAATAATTTACTAGGTAAAACCAGAACCGGCTCTATCAATGGAGCAATGGATGCATTTGCACAGGGCGGCAAGTTGTGGGGACGAAACAAAATTTAAAAATAATGAAAAAGAAAACATTTATGGAAATAACTAATACAAATTTGGCGATTGCATTTTTATACGTTCAACTTATAACTTATAAATAACGCGTTATAGCCTAGTATAATAATGATAGTGCATAAGATCGCTAAATTCCTAGGGACAGGCCTGGTTAAAACTTAACATTTTAAACAGTAGACCGAGCTATTATCGTGATATTAAACATTGTATAATATACCTTCGGCAATGGCACGGGTACAACGGGTGGTTTAGGCACAGGAGTTAAGGAAACTGTCCAATTAAGATCAGGTGTTGATTCACCGCAACTTTCACCCACAATAACGGCACAAATTTCGTACAACGTAAAATTAGTTTTCGCCAACACATGTAAGATTTCGTGCTGAAACCCAAAAACATTTTTAAAAAACGTAATTCAGTGTTATTTGATTTAAATTATTGCATACTTGAAAGGTTTGTACGATTCCTTTACAAACACGTTCTGATTCTATGCGCAGATCAATACAGAACGTTTCCACTTTGCTGGCAATGTCGTTTTCAGTAGCACCAGCCGCGAGAAAGTATTTTAAAATACCTATTCCCCATTTACAAACAAAACACGACACTGAAGACATAGAACTCGTTTCTAGTTCACGAACAACACGATTCAGTTCAAATATAGACAAAAAGCGCACAAGAAACAACGGCAAAGTTCTCTCGCGAGGAGTCTGTCCCGTCCGCGACTCCTTGATGGCATTCCCTTGATTAGTATCGGATTCAAAATAAACAAGACGATCTGATTTGTCGTAAAAACTTGAAGGAACCTCCGTGTTCTCTACTGGCATTGGTGCGTTTTGGAACATCCAAAATGGCCCGCCGTCACACGCTCGAAACACGCAGTGTAATATCAATAGTAGCCAAATTTGCTGCATTGTGTAATTGAGGTAATCTGAAATTAAAAAATTCATACAATGTGATGTTTTAAAGACACGCTTAGGTATCTGGGGAGGAATAAATTGTAATTTTATTTTTTTTTCGACTTTTTTTTTTTTTTTTCAAGGTAACTTGACCTTTATTCAGAATTGTGGTCATCGACCTCAGTCACCTTAAATTTATAAGCACTTTCCTATTAGGTAACACTAGCCTAATGAAATTCACTTTGTCATTTCGCGGAAATTTTTTTTATTTTTTAATTTTTAAAAAAAAAAGGTAAATATTTGACCTTTTTTGAGACATGCAAATTTATGGATTGAGGGAGTGGTCTGTAATTGTTCTTGAACTTACCTGTTCATTCACGAAACTCAATTGAATTTTATTTGCTTCCAAGTGTTTTTAGTGACGAATAAGAATGGAATTAAATAGAGCGGTTGAGGTCGATCTCTAAGTGTATTGAAATCTGGAAAGAAAAACAGAAAAAATGAGTAATTTTAAACAAAATAATTTAAAAATATAAACAAATTTTACAAAAAAAAATATAAAGAACCTTCACAGTCCATGTGAAATTGCACCAAAATGATAAATTTTGTTTTGACACTGATGGATCGGATGATATACATTGATATCTCTTGACACATGTTTAGATTTAATCTGATTTTCAGATCAAAACATCTATTTTAATTTTCAATTACAACAGTTAGTTAATTGTGCCTCGTGTTTATTATCCGCTGACGTCGAACTTGCCGTCATCACCGCACGAAAGAAGTAAAAATTCGTGGTACATCATCGATGTAAACAAACAATTCTTAATTTAAACTCACCCATCGTTTCTGCATGGATTTTCCTATGGAAACAAAACAAACTCAATAAGCAGCACTTGCTTGCTCTAGCTGCTGCAGGTTTTGCAATCGCGAGAAAATAGTGTAATGCAGCAGAATATAATATTAAGTAATGTTTTAAAACATAAATGGTATTAAATAATTAAATAATTAAAATTAAAATATAGAATTATTACACAAGATAATGGTGGATATTTGAGGTTGCCATTGAAATGACGTTCTTGAATTCGCAGCGCGCCAAATTTAAACGTGCCTGCTGTAAATAACATTCTCAGTAGCAAAACCTGTACAACTATAAGTAAAACAGACATTGTTGCGTGGTTTGTATGGTAACAAAAATTATTTTATGCGTTTGGGAAATGAGATTTTGAAATACAAACAACTGAAATGACTAACTAGGCAGTTAAAAATTCTCCCCCATTAAACCAAGGTCAAAATTTATGAGGGCTGCACTTGGGAGATGATATTCGGTTTCAGAAAATATTTGAAATTTTTATAATCATAAATTTTTTTTAGAAATAAGTATTGTTTACGTGAGTTGAAAATGCAATGTTAGAAATTTAATCGTAGTTTTGTGACTGGAATTCTATAATTTCAATAAACATAGGGTGATGATAGTTTAATCAATATCACGTCAGTATTGTGTCATACCTGAACACCAGGGCGAGCAGAAATCGTTCACCTTGCTGCAGCACGAAATTAAAACTACAAAAAGACAAACTAATTAATTTTTCGTGTAAATTCAATATTGATTTGATGGGGGTGTAAAATCCAACTCTCTACCTTCCCGTGGTCACCCCTGGGTAAGCTGATGGCTTGATTAGGCCTCAGCAGAGCAAAATAAGAGAGCTCTGGAGCGATTTTTTTAGTCAAAACTAAATAAATTGCTTTTTCACAATTACAAATTTATAATTGAATTACCTGTACTTAACTTTACGATATTCAGTCTCTAACAGACAGTTGTCAGAGTCTGTAGTCACTAGAATTGCAAGTTCAAAAGACTTTATTACCAATGACGCACCGGCCGTACCCTCATTCCCACATTGCAAATTGGGGGCCCACGGCCGAACCCAAAACCCAAAGATCTTAGACTTAAAACAGGGAATAAAATGAGGGGCCCATATTCTATGGTTGCGGGGGCCCAGAGCCAAAACCAAGGCCCCAAAATCTTAGATTTAAAATAAGAAAATAAAACGAGGGGGGGTGGGGGTGAAGAATTTCTGTCACGAGAGGGCCTTATGCTGAGCCGGTCCGTCACTGTTTATTACCTCCGTAAGTGCAAAGTTAGCACATAATAGCAACTTCATTTTTTTTTATTAACTGTGTTATATCAATTTAATCAATTCAGCTTGTGATTTAATCTAGAGCAGATGTGCCTTTCGCACGGTTTATTATGTAATTAACGTATCGCGGTTGAAACTTGTTTTATAATTATTTAAAGCAAATACGAATGACTGTCATCGACTTTAATTAGTAATTCCAAATGATTTTTTCGAGTGATTATATTTTTATGTCATTCCATTATGATTTATAGGCGATTTTCGCTTGTGAATGGATTTGTTTGACGCGAATCATAACTCTCTGATGTGGATCTACCTGCAATTGAGAAACTGAGTGACAGTATTTGCCATCTTTGATTGATTCACTATGTAATTTGACTTTAACCACCTGGTTGAAAACTCAATTACATTGGCATCTGGCAATCAAACCCACTTGCTATACTTCAATTTATATACAGTCAAACGAATCAAGTGTTGACAGGAATTCTGCAGACATAAATCAAATAAAAATCACAAAAAATCACGTGGATAGAGTTGTTTACTTAAAAATTATTCCTCGTGACCTCGCCTCATGAAACAGCGATATAAATCTAAGATCCAATCCCAGGGTCAAGGTTTTGTTCTGTTTATATTTTGCAGAAAATGCTTTTGGTTTAATTTTATTTAATTTTATTTATTTAATTTTATTTTTGGCTCATTCTTTGACTCAAAAAGGCACATGGTAAAACGCAGAACGGCCCGGTTTTGCGAAAACGTGATTCCGCTTGTGTATGGTGCACCATACTCATCACGTTCGGCCCATTTTTTACTCGTTATTTTATCTAAAGAAGTGGCCGAACGTCACTTTTAAGTGGCCGGACGCCACTATTTTGTGGCCGAACCATTACCGCCAAACTTCTACCGCCAATTCAATATCGCCAAATTTTTACTCTAACGCAATTTTACCGTCAAAATTTTTTTTTTTTAATTTTAATTTTTTTTTTCGATTATTCAGGAGATTCTTTGGCACTGGTCATGGTAGATAGAAAATACAGATTGGGTCTGTCAGCCATATCCAAACTAGACGCGACACGACTAAGTGCGAATCCCGAATCTCAAAAATTCGTGTTTAGTCATAATTCAGATATGACTAAACGCGACGGTCGCGCCTAGTCATATTGCCTGTTTAGAAATTAAAGCTACATCACAATAAAGTGCAGAAAATTGCGCCTAGTCATAATTCTAATATGACTAAACGCGACGGTCGCATTTAGTCATATTGCTTCTATAAAATTCATATTGTCTGCTGTTTCGAATCATAATTAAAAATATAAAGAAAAGTCGCATTTAGTCATCTTTGCTGAGATGACTAAACGCAAAAACTTTTTATTTAAAAAAAAAATCGCGTTTAATAACTTTTATTTAAAGTTAATTTAAAAAAAAACTTTATATAAGATGTGACAATGTCGACCTTTATTTTATGCATGCCTTTAATTTTTTCAGCAAATTTACAGCATATTCAATTGAATTCGAGTCTTGAAATTTCTTAGTCAAGTCAGCCTGTTGATTTTTAAGGTTTTCGAGCTGCTGACAGCGAATAATGTACGAATCCTTGTTTCTTTTAGCGTCACCAATATGTTTTTGATAGAGCGCTACAGTTTCATCTAGCGTGGAAAGCGTCTCCCGCCAGTAGTCTTCGTTCAAAGAGCTGATTGGAAATTCTGTTTCAATTCTCATCCGCTGTAGATCTGTCAATCTCATCATTTCCACCGCAAACTGATAGGAATTCTCGCCGTACAGTTTTTTAGCAATGTCACCGCTAATCCTCGCATACTTTTCCGCCGTCTCGAAATGCGAGAACTTAGTGCAACATACAGCTATCTCCGTCGCTATGATCCCAAGTTCACGATTATCTTTGTACAAAATATGCGTCAATATCTCATATCCCTTTGTTAGCTTGCCCATCACCTTCTCTACATCATCTTGCTTGGCATTACTTGCTTCTGTCAAAGCTTCAATAATAGACTGTCTTCCATAATCTCTAAGTTTATAAGTTTTATTCAAACTTAGTGGGTTGATTTTATTGCAACTCAAACACTCGTTGCTTTTATCAATCGAATTGTATTTCACCGGTCCTTGACACGCCGGACACTTAAAAGCCGTTGCAGTTTCATATTGGTTGTCGCTGCAAGCAATGCACTGGCATACAAAGAAATATCTCTCCTGTAGTTGTTGGTGTCGCTCAGCTCTTGGCACAGCTCTAGCTATTGGTCCATAGGTAATGGTTAGTTCTTCCCCGGCTTCGATGTCCCGAAGAGCCTGAGTAACAGTTGTAATACCATTCCGCTGATACAAATTCGGATCGCAAGAATGATTCAATAAACTAAGCTCCGGGTAAAGACCTAGCGCTACATTTTCTTCATCGGAGACAAGTTCGCCGTATATGTCATCCGCATTTGCTTTTAGAGCTAAAACTATCTTCTTTTCCTCTTCGCTTTGAGCTGTTACGAACATTCCATTGATTCGAATTTGGAGAATATGCTTCAGTAGGATTTCACCCAAAGCGAGTGAATCATCTTTGCTGAAATCTTGATTGGTAACATTGCCTTCTTGCATGATGAGTGTGGTTAAGAAAGCGGCTTTTAATGTTTTCAATAATAATGTTTCACTGTCAAAATCGTTGAAATGGTCCATTAGTGACAGCAATGACTCGTAGTTATTAGTCATGGTATTTGAAGTGTCAGTTTTGTTGCACCGGTCTTTGAATTCAGATATAGAATTGGATATATTGTTGGTGTTTACAACTCGAGCAGCTAGGGAGTCATCGCCGCACCATTTCATTCCAGTTCGAAGGATTCCGCATTCAAAGCTGTGGAATTTTCCCCAAGCTTTATCTTCGCATTTTGAACTGCAGTACGTAACATTAGTGCATTTTCTGCAAGCAAAAGGTGGATTTCTTAATAAATTCAAGGACCGATAACAGGCTTCGCATTTTGCCGGGCATTTTTGTTTCTGCTGACTTGATCTTAAGATGGATGCGAATGGCTCAGCAATTAGAACAACTTCATCCGCTTGTATTCTTTTCTTCGCTACAAGTTTCCGTCCTTTGAATTCGTCCATTTGGATTTCCACGGCTTCGCTAGCAGCAGGAAGACACGGACTCTGGCTTTCAGCTTCCCAACGTATCATTGTTTGCTTTTCGTATTGTTTCATTTTCTCCTCATCATTTTTTTTAGGTGTGGATTTCAATAGAAGTTTGAGTTCTTCTTTGGTTTCTTTTTCTAATGATGAATCTGTTTTTAGTGATGCTTCAAGTAGTTGACACGCTTCTACATTACGCCCCATTAAGTGAAGCGCTCTGGATTTTCTAATGAAAAGTTTAGTTGGATTTGGATATTCATGTTGAAGAGCAAACTCGATGTCTTCGAGACATTGCACAAAACAATCCAAGTAGTAGTAACAAGCTGATCTGTTGGCGTGTGCAATTCCCAGTTCTGAACTAGTTATTGGAGCGAAAATAGCAGCCTAAAATAAAATTAAAAAAATTAAAAAATTAGTTTTTTAGGGATAATGTTTTGATACGTATATTTTTTGTCACAAAGTAAAAACATTTGGGTCATTCTTTCATCCATGCAGATGGAAAATGATAACCTGATTTTTTTTGCTGTGACAAATTGATTAATTGTATTGATTTGAGTGGCTATGGCACAATGAGAAAGGAAGAGATTATAGGAATCAATTATAACAAGGATAAAAAATAATTATATCAATTTTAGTAAATTAATTGAGAAATATAACTCAGACATACTTTAGTGTAAAAATCAACAGCTTCTTGGTAGAGTTTGTCTCTGAATAGGTTGTTGCCTTGGAGCCTGAAAGCATTAGCAATGTCTGCATTCTTTTCTTCCATTTTTTCTCTACTCTTCATCTGGTCAATTAGCTGATGGATATGCAATTGGAAAAATTCATTTTTCAACCAGAATTCAACTTTTTCTCTCATGCTACTCAGTTCACTAAAATTTGCCAAATAATGATCGAGATTTGGCATTTTTAAAAATTGCCTCAAAAATTCATCAGAGGTTTGCTCCATCTTGCTCTCAACTACGCGTCTAAATAAAGACTAGGCAAGTCACTGAAACTTGCCAGGCTCAGTGCATCACCTACCACCCTCCCTTTTTAAGCGTGCTTGTCTGCTTGATCTCAACAAACTTCTATTTTTAGACAAAGAATGAATGGTATGATTTAATTTGCAGTTGTAAATAATTCTGCAGTCTGAATCTAAAATCTTGATGCTAAATTCTATTTTGAGATCGAGATACTGGGTACAGACTAAAAATGTTTCAGTAATGTCTCTTTTTCTTCATATTATTTATTAGTTTTTCCCTACAATTTCATGCAGCATTTAAAACAATGGATGAATGCATTTCAATGCAACAATTTATTTACAAATCAATCAAGTTAGTGTTTCAGTAACATAACATAATTCAGTCAATTAAAAGTACAAAAAAAATACTTTTTTGCATGCTTAGTAATAATGGATTAGATCAATTACTGCGTCATAAGTTAACTTAAAATATATTTCAGTCATTGTAAATGATTCCAATGATCTTTTGTCAATTTGGCAGTACCATACGCAATAGTGGTTAAGTCTTTACTGGACTTTTCCTTCATATAAAATGTGAGAATAATTTTGGTACTTTAACGGCAATTTAACGTTGATGCTTTCGGCAGCCAGCGAAGCAGCTCCCACGGCAATTGTGGTGTTTAGTTCTTTTAATGTGACTTTTCTAACTAACGGATCAGTCAGTTTTCGTGGGTTTTGTAGTCCTTCTAAGAATCCTAAAAATGAAAACAAAAAAATTACAGAAAATAATATTCATCACGAGTTTTGTTTATGTACCTGGCTTAAGAAGTTCCCAGCTTTTCCAGACTGAACCAACACACACAATAGTAACACCATTTTCAACAAGACTCTAAAACATGTTTCAGATTAAATTTTATTTCCGTAGGCAAAAAACTCCCAAGCTTACAATATCCATCTTTGGAACCAAAGCTGTAATATGTTGAGCTAATAAATACCCCGCTTCGTGGAATATCTGCTGGCATAATTCATCATTCTGAATTTTAGCAGCTGAAATTACAAAAAATAAGTCTGGGACTGTCCAAAAAAAAGTAATTTTTTATTTTTAAAGTGTTACCAACTGCAATTTTTTCACAGAGTTTAGAAAAAATTGACTTATTGAACCCGGATCCCAGGCAATGTTTGAGCAAATCAGGCAATTCCTTCACTTTGAAGTGTTCCTTAATCAGCTCTTTAACACAATCAGTATTAGCTGGCGGATCCCTTAAATTATCCTCCTCGTCAAACCAAATCTTGACAGCTCTATGTGAAATCCAATGCCCTGAACAAAAATAACCAAATCAATAGCAAACATTAGCATTTCAATATACAAGTGATTCAATTTTTATTCTTTTACCAGAACCCTCATCGGCAACAGTATGTCCCCATCCACCACATCTATAAGACGTTCCATCAGCATTCAGCAATAGGCAATTGGATCCAGTGCCGGAGATTAAGACAATAGCACTTGAATCGTCAGTTGCTGTTGCAATGGAACCAATGGTATCACTTCCAATAACAATAGATTTGGCTAAATTTGGAGCTTTTTCTTTAATTCCAGCTATTATATTTTCTTTGCATACCTCTTCTTCGCAACCGCTCATCGACAAACCCTAAAGTAATTGCAGTTTAATTATTTATCACTTGTAAAAATATACTGGTGTAATTAATGTATGTATGTATTTATGTATGTAAGTATCTTCAGTATGTATGTACGGTGCATTGCATAATTATAAATCCACCGTAAATCTTTTTGTTTTAGTCGTTTTCACAAAGAATCAATGAATCTTTCTATATTACTTATGGAATACGTCTAGTAACAAAGTATTTCACAAGGTTTCAAGTAAAAAAAATTATTTGTTATAAAGATATTGATTCTAAATTGTGTTTTAATGACATAAAATTCTACACCAGATGTAGAAAAATGGCGTTTTCTAACTAAACAAAATGTGAAATTAAATTCTACACCTGGTGCTGAATTTAATTTCGTATTTTAAAGTGCCGTTTTAAGCCATTAAAACACAATTTAGTATCAAACATCAAGATGTGCGCATTAAAATAGAAGTTTTTTTAAGATATTGAATATTTACCAAAGCTTTCAATGGCTTTTTGGGCAGACCAGCCGTGTCTTTGGCATGTTGAATCATATCAATTATCACTTGAATGCATTTATCTTTACCAACTGCCTGAAAATGAAATTCATAAATGTTTGCTAATCAGTTTTAATTTTTTTAAAAAACAAAAAAAAAACATTACCCAATAATTTGACACTGGTCCATCCACTTGCCTGTAAATTTCATCTCCAAGAGCTGTCATTAAAACCACAGCTGAATGACTTCCACCTCTGAAATTAAAAAATATATACACTTTAATTTATCAGTAATTAGATTTTACAAGGAAAAAAAGTAAAAATAATATTTTGCCATTAAAGTGACAACTTTTTTAATTTATTAATTAAATTGGGACTGGAATTTCCAAGGATTGTAACAAGTTTATTTTAGGTAGAAACCTGTTTGTGGCCCTTTGACAGTACATTTTTAAAGCTGCAGTTATTTTATTCCATTTTTATGTTGTTTTCCTTTGTTTTTAAAATTTCTAAGGAAAATATCTGGTGGCATAACCACATTAATATAAATACATTATCTATGTTGACCGTATGGTTGAGTAATTTCTCAAACTGACGTGCGAAATTGATATGAAAAATATAAAAATTAATGACACCTTCCAGTGTTTTCTTTTTCTTTTTATGTTTTTAGCTTTCATTTTCAATCCTTTCTTACTTTTCGCAATTTAAATACCTCAAAAGTAGGTTAGTAAACCAAGGTACTTGAAAAATTACACTTTTATTAATTAGATCATAACGATCTGATAATCTAGTAAGTAAAATAAAATAAAAATAATACTATTTACCCTTCAAAGCCACAATAAACATCTACACCCATCTTCGGTACACCTGATGATGAGGAAAACGAGAGAGCACTTATCAAGCCCTTGACTTTGATATTCTGTATCTCTCTCTGTGTGTTTCTGTGCCTGGTTTGTGTATTTGCTTAATGCGCATGTGCCAACCAGAAGCTATCACTCGCACCTTTGTTAAAAACTTCTGAATTTTAAAAGAGTTATAAAATTCTGAATTTTGAAAATGAAGTTTTGAAACGATTATTTATGATTTAAATAAATAAATAAATAAATAAATAAATAAATTTAAAATTAATACAATAAAATGTAAACAAATTGTAGGTTTATTATATTTTTATCGGACAAAATGAAATTATTTTATTGCTGTTGTTTCCAACCCACAGCATTTCAGTTATTTGATATAATTAGTACTATTATAAATTAAATTAATTTTTATTTCACGATGGTTCGGCACGTTGCAGGTGCTAGTCTCGAGTCTCGTTATTTATCGAGCTCACGAGATGTCCGAGAGCTAGGTGAGTGAGCTGTTTGTCTGGCGCGGTGCGTGAGTCAAGCGGACATTTAAAAGACAATAAACACCGTAAGTACACACTAAATTTTGGGTTCTACTCACCATTTTTAAGTTTGCGATCGAAAAATGTATAATTTATAATCGGCGGAACTTGTAAATCAATTATATAACCTGAAATAACTTTTGACAAGTTATGACACGTTCATAACCCTACCGAAAGGACGGATCCCCTTTAGTATATACACCCGAGACAGATCAAAAATGTTTATTTTTCTTTTGTTTTTTTCTCTTTAAAACTGAAAGCGAACGGGTGGTTTAATAAAAAATAAATTTCTTTATGTAATTGTTGTTTTCTTTTCCCGTTTGTTAGATCATGGCTTCGAATTTGGACGTGACCGATGCAAAGGATCTAACTGTGTACGAAGCGGATTTTTCAACGAGACAAATCTGCCAGTAAATTAATCCAATTTGTTAATAATTTACAGAAATGAGAATGCAGTTGTTCCAGAAGACACCACCGAGCTAACCCCCGCTTCCGACGACGCCTCGGAACTCGAATTAGATTCGAAAAACATATTTTTGAATTGGAATCCATTTTATAACCGGAAAAACATAGACATGCCAGTCGGCAAATACGCCAGCCTTTACAATATGACCCACAAGAACCGCGGAGTCGCTCTTATTTTTAATCATAAAGATTTCAACGTTCGACTTCACTTAAATCGAAGAAACGGCACCGATAAAGACCGAGACAACTTCAAACAAGCGCTCGAAGTTTTAGGCTTTAACGAGACGAATATCAAAGTTTACGACGATTACTCGGCGAATAAAATTATTGACGAATTGAAAAAAGGTGGTTTTTAACACCCCCGAGTGTACAACCGATCGAAAACTTATTTTTATTTTTATATCTGCATTTCCAGTTGCTGAAATAGATCATTCAAATAACGATTGTGTTCTGGTTGCCATATTTACACACGGTGATCTTAATTGCCTTTACGCAAACGATAAAAAAATACGTCCGGAAGATCTATGGGAGCCATTCACGGCCGATAAATGCCCCACTTTGGCTGGAAAACCAAAGTTATTTTTTATTCAGGTGTTTTATCACTTCAAAACGTGATTTACAGTAGAGCCTATGTAATCCGACACTTCGCAAGTCAGACACGTCGAGTAATCCAACACTCGACAGGGCGGTGCATGAAATTTTCTTGTTAGAAACAAAATGAGAATGATGTATACAGTACGGTTCATTCAGCTGCTAGTTGTGCGATTAGTTTTGCTACGTTGGTGATTTGTTCTTGTAGTTTTATTTTTTATTCAAAATCCAGTAATTCGACACCCGCTGGTGCGATATATGTCAGATTACGGAGACTTTACTGTATTAGGTAATGAACCACTAAACTGAATTATTCTATCTTAGGCATGTCAAGGAGATAGATTAGATGCTGGGGTGAATGTGATCGACCGAAGCGATAATTCTCAATCTTATAAAATTCCAACTTATGCGGATATATTAATCCACTACTCAACTATTCCTGGTAAAATAATTTATTGCAGCGTGCAAATATGGTTGAAATTAATTTTTGTGCGTTGTAGGGTTCTTTTCATGGCGAAATACCAACGAAGGATCTTGGTTCATCCAAGCAGTATCTGCAGTTTTCCAAACTTACGGCCAACAATTTGATCTCATGAGTCTGCTGACTTTTGTTAATCAAATAGTATCGACTGATTTCGAGTCTAATGTGCCCGACAACCCAGTCATGGACAAGAAAAAACAAATTCCTTGCATCACTTCCATGCTGACACGAAAAGTGTATTTCCATCCAAAACGTACTTCATAAGCCGAAAGACATACCATCCAGTACCTTCAGAAGTGAATTATTTATCTTTTATGTCTTATACAACGAAGTAATTCACTTTGAGCGGTGCAGAATAATTCCAAATTTATTTTACTTACCTTAAAAGTGAAATATTTATATACATTTTCCAACACATCAGTTTATACAAGATTTACACAAACTTTTTGTATCGACTTTTTGTGAAATAAAATTGCGCAGAAAGCAATTTGATAAGAAAGAAAACGGAGTTGGTTTAGTCAGTATTTTTTATTTCATTTTGTTTTATTAATAAGACATGAAAAAGATAAAATAAAATTTAGAAAAAATATTGGTTATAAAAATTGACTGACATCAACTCTCTCTGTGCTTCCTCCCCTTCTTTCTCGATCTGCGCTTTCCTTCACTGCTGTCAAACATTTTGAGCTCATTCGTGTCGAATGTTTCTTCAGTGCTTAAGAACTGGACACCATCTTCGCTGTCAGTAACACCTGGAAACGTATCCGAAGGTGGCTCTTCTGTAAAGATTTAAAATTCCAATTTAAATCGTGTAGGGTTGTACCGAATAACCAAATAGCCGAATAATAAAAAAAAAGTGCAGTTTTTCGGTGAAAAATATTTTCTGTGTAAAAAAAGTGTCTTTTTACCTAGAAAATTCAATTTTTCCTTTAAAACAAAATTTTTCCAAAAAAATGCACTGTTTATCTATAAATATATAG
>JAQFXT010000404.1:0-39825 GCA_034683725.1 Strigamia crassipes
TAGGTGGCTGCTGAATTTGGACAGCTTCGGTAACAGTGTTTACGAACGACTGCGCCGGTGCAGTCGGTATAGTCGGTGCGGTCGGTATAATCGGTGCAGTTGGTACGACAACAGTGGGAGGTGCAACAGACGTGGTTGTCGCAGATAAAATTTCTTTTTCTGGGGAAAAAAAAAAAAAAAAAAAATATCAAAAAAAACATCAAAAAAGTCAAATTTTTCAATTTTATTTTTCTTAAATTTTTTACCCATTTCTGTTGCCAAATTTTGTAGATTTTCCTCCACTTGTTGGACAAGAAACTGCGCGTTGTGTAAATCATTTTCGACGACAGGTTTCTCTCGTTTTTCTGTGACCAGTTGGTTTATCGCTTCGACGACGCCTCTTTGCTTGCAAATTATTTGCTGGATCGTTTGCGAGATGTGCTGCCTCGTGTCACGACTCTTCAAAATCTCAACAATTTTGTTGGATTTAAAATTGATTTGTCGTTGGCATTCAACTAATGAATTTCGTAACTCCTGTTGTCGTTGTAAAGCTTCTAATCTGCAATTTGAATACAATTCGTCACGATAAATACGTCTCAAAAGCAAAAAAATCAATAACTTTTCTATGTTTTGTTGCTCTATTTGCTTTTGTTTCAATTCAAGTTTCTTTATTTCATCCGAGAAGAATTTTTTCCGCCTTTCGTTCGACTCCTTCATCCCATCTTGCATCTGTTGCACTTTCAGCTTCCTAAAACAATAAAATAAATAAATAAAACTCAAATTACCATTAATTTCGTTACCGTTTGGATAGAAAAATCAATTCCTTTTCGTATTGCTGTTTACGATTTAATATTTTCTGTTGGTGCCAAATTTCTAACTGTTTCTGCGCACGATCGGCAAGATTTTGACATTCAGCAGCCCACAACATTTTCCTTTGCGCCTTCAATTTCTTAAATTAAAAAAAAAAAAAAATCAATTTTATATAAAAATAGAAACAAAAATAAATTACTTCGGTTGCTCGTTGCCTTTCGGCTTCGTATTGAGCGAATAATAATTTATCTTCCAATTCTTTGACGTCTAAAGCGTCAATTTTCGCTAATCTCGGTCGATCGGAATTGATTTGATTTTTTCTTTCATTTATTTCGTCGTGCGATTCGTCATTTTCGATCGGTTGATTAATAATCGCTGATTTATGAGCAAACTTGAGACTATTGTCACGTTTAATAAACTCCTCAACTGTCGCCTAGAAAAATAAAAATTAAATTTTAATTACAAAATTGCAACGCAATTGTCAATTGCCGTATGTAATCACCCGCAAAGTTCTGTCATTTCCGTGTAGATCGTACTGTAACTTCCCTTTCGACGTTTTACGTAAGAATTCAACAACCGTCGGCGCACTGTCCATTGTAAATCGATGGAGGTCTAACCAGAGTATTACAAATTAATTGTTGATGTTGTTGTTGGATCATGTAGGAGTTGGATCGGACATTAAAAAATTAGTTTGCGCTGATGTCGTCAGATTGCGCGGCTAGAGATGCATCAACTCGCTCTGACGGCAAACGCGTAAACTAGATATATGCACTACAACGAGAAAAAAATTGTTATAAACCTTTAAATTAAAATAATAAAATTTCAAATAGTCTAAACCGAATTTTAAATTTCCTAAAAACTCACTTTATTTCGGTACAGCGCAGCCCTGATAGGTGAAATAATGGAGGAGTGTCTATTACGTCATAGGGTGATTTAGGAAACCAGATTCAATTCGACGAAATTCAACCTTATTGTCTTTCGCGTTTAATTGTGCGCAATTCCATTACGCCCAATGAAAACCCAATTTTTAGAACGGCATTTGCATACGTTAAACTAACCCAAAACCGCAGGAAATCGAACGGTTTTTCATCATTCCAGATTTTCCCATCGAGCTTCGTAGGTTGTGCGCGTGCGCTAACGATTTCTCTCCACGTGCGTATAAGTGGCTGTTTAGATGGGATGATGGCACAAGAGAGTACATCAGAAAATGCTTCCAACCAAAATCCACACGGTACTAAAACCAAGCACACAGTATGCACCGATAACGAGCTTATTACTCAAAAGACCGAATCAGGTGAGTCGAAATAGAAAAATGATGCGTAAAAGCGGGTTTGTTCGAGGTCTGCTGCACAAAACCACGTGAAACCGACCGCCGCTGGTGCCGACTCGCAGCCGCCAATGGATGATGAAATCTTTTGATTTGCTTGATTCGAGCTCATCAATTACTCGCAATCAGCCCATGGTCTCGCTAGATTCAATCTATCCCCAGAGGGAACAATGCGGCTTATTTTATCCGTGCGAAAAAGGCTTATTTTAAATTATTTTTTCGTCTAAGCCTAAATAGGCCTCACTGTAGCTGAAAAACGAGTTTTTCTATTTAAAATAAATTAAATAATAATTTATTATATTAAAATTCGGTTTAAATTTTTTTTGTTTTTTGTGGATTTTAAATTTTCCGGTTGAATTTGACCGGTGCGAATCGGTTTTTGATATATATATTTTTTTTTTGAATGAAATGAAATTCTAGTTGGTTGTGGGTAGAATAAATCTTTGGGTTGGATTTCGTGTTGGAATTTTTAAAATTTTTTGATTTCGATTATCAATAATAGTGTAAAGAGAAGGGATAAATAGATAATGTGATTGAAGAGGTTTTTTTTTTATTTTATTTTTTTATTTTTTATTTTTTTCTTGGGAATCTTATCTGGGAATTGCTCATTGGACCCTTAGAAACGAAGGTTCTCCGCACGAGTTTAATAAACGGGCATTAAGGCGATAAATGGAGGATTTTTCCTAACAATAATCGAGACAAGTTGGTCGTGTCATTTTCTTGTTTGCCTATGTTTAGATCTGCTCTCGTTAATCGTTAAAAATAGTTGTTGCATGTCTGAAAATACCCCCTCCTTGGAATACACGAAATGCTTTAAACTAAATGATAAAGTTTATCCAAAAAAATACCAAAAAAAAAAAAAAACAACCTTGAAAAAAAAAAAATTTAATGTCTAAAAATTTTAAAAAAAATTCATTTTTTTTTGTTCTGAATTGCAATTATTAATTTACATAAAATAAAATTTTAAATTTTGAAAATTAAAAAAAAAAAATTAATTTACATCGTGCAAATAAAACTCGAATTTTTGAGTGCTAATTTAGTCCGCAGTATTCAGTTAGACATAAAAACGAACAGGTTTTGTGTACATTGCATAAACCTTATTTTTTAGATGCCTTTTTGTATCGGTTTTATTTGCAATGAGGCTCGCGAGGCCTCGTAATTGTATTCAAGGTTTACTTCCCTGCCTATCTTGCCTTTTTTTTTACTTCCTCATCCACCTCCATTAAACGGCTCTCCATTATAAACAAAGATATAACACTTAAAAAAAAAAAAAAAACCATTAAAAAATGAATTAAAATTTTATAATTGACACTTTATATTGATTAAAAAATTGTTGGCTAACACATCTAATATATAATAATTAATAAAAACACATTTGGACGTGCGTAATGTGATAGCGATGCAGTTATTCGAGCGAGGGGTAAGGAGTGGCTGTTTTGACGAGAAAATGTCAATTTCTGGCACGAATCCAACGATTTTTTTGTTTTCCAAGCATAAAAGAGTCTCGATTAGCGTAATAGTGAATGGATATTGTTGAATACATTGATTATCAATTTTTTTTTTGTTTTTTTTTGGTTTTTAGAATTTGCAACTAGCGAAGGGAATGTCAACGGCGTGGCGAAAAAATCGATGGCAAATGGAGAAACGAGTCCACCATCGCCCGACACGGCTAATAACAACAAATGGGTGAAGGAGAACGACGAGGAGTCGCCGGTAGCTGCGGTCGAAGCTGCTTCCCAGGGGGACGGCGGTCAAGTAGAAATAACGAACGGTGCCGCGACGCTCGAGGATGATCGGGCGGTGGCGTCGACCAGTAACGCCGGGGAGAAGGAAAAGTGCACGGACGAGGACGAGGACGAGGCGAAGGAAACGTGCACCGATGTTGATGAGGCGAAGAAGGGCGAGGAGGAGTTGGTGATTTTGCAAGAAGTTGGTTTCACCGTTAAGATCGCCGTGCCCGGCATGGAACCGCTCGATGTTCAGGTAATGAGGATGGAAAATGTAAGTTACGACACTTTGGTGTGGTGTGTGAGGTTTTTTGTGGTTTGGGGGTTTTGGTGTGGTAACTTAAGTTCGATTCGGTTTGGATTTGAGTTGGTTGAAAGTGTGATGCTTTTCATTGATGAGGTGGTCAATGCATTGAAGGTGAGTGCCATGGAACTTGTGCAAGAGATTCATCAGCTGTTGATGGAGCGCGAGGATACGTGTCATCGGACTTGTTTTTCGTTGCAATTGGAGGGGAACACGCTCGATCATTTCGTCGAGTTGAAGAACATCGAGGGTCTCAAGGAGGGGTCCGTCATTCGTGTTGTTGAAGGTATAACGAGTCAATAAATTTTTTTTTTTTTTTTTTTTTTTTTTTTTTTTATTTTTTAATTTTTAATTTTTTTTTTTTTTTTTTGGTTTTAGAGCCGTATAATGTACGGGAGGCACGGATTCATATACGACACGTGCGGGATTTGTTGAAATCTTTGGATTTAACTGATGCGTATAATGGAATTGATTGCAGTTCGCTGTCGTTTCTTACTATAATAACTCAAGGCGATATATTAGGTATTTTGTTTTTGGTGAATTTTGGATTTTTTTGTTTTATTTAATTAATTGATTTTAATTGGTAGAAAAGAAAAAAACCCGTCCAGAATCGGTGGATTGCACTCCTCCGGATTACATAATGCCAGGAACAAAGGAGCGGCCGTTGTTACCACTTCACCCACAAGTCAAAGAACAAAAAGTAATTTTTTTGTTAGTTTAGAGAAAAAAAATGGATTAATGTGATAAAAATTGGTTTAGGGTCCACAATGTCTCAAGATTCTCACTACTACTGGTTGGAATCCACCTCCAGGAACACGGAAGATGCATGGTTTGATGAAAAAGAATTTAAATTTAGTTTTGATTGTAAAAATTTATTATTGTATTTTTATTTTGTAGGAGAACTTTTGTATTTGTACGTGTTGACGTTGGAGGATAAGCGCTTCCATATTACGGCGTCCACTCGGGGTTTCTTTGTCAACCAATCGACCGAAGAAGAGTTCAACCCCAAACCCTCCAATCCCAATCACTTGTGCCATTCACTCATCGATTTATTGAATCATATCAGCCCAGGATTCAAACGAAATTTTTCGCTTCTTCAGAAGAAACGGTAAAATTGTAAGAAAGAAATGTCGCATTTAATTAATTAAATTATTTTTAAACAGAACGCAACGTCATCCATTTGAGAGAATTGTAATTCCGTATCAAATTTATCAGTGGTGCGCCCCTCACTTGGAACACTACGTAGACGCCATCAGGGCGGAAGATGGTAAATTGGTTATTATAATGGAATTTTGTTGATTTTTTTTTGCTGATTGTTTTTACATTTGCAGCATTTTCTTCGAAATTGGGCTACGAGGAGCACATCCCTGGCCAAACACGAGATTGGAACGAGGAATTACAAACCACGAGAGAGCTTCCACGCAAGACGCTACCCGATCGCTTGCTCCGCGAGCGTGCGATTTTCAAAGTGCATAGCGATTTTGTAGCGGCAGCTATGCGCGGAGCCATGGCCGTCATCGATGGCAATGTAATGGCCATTAATCCCGGCGAGGAGGCTAAGTATGGCAGAATTTTGACATTTTCAACGACCGGAATTTTAAAATTTTTTTTTTTTTTTTTTTTTTTTTTTGCAGAATGCAAATGTTTATATGGAACAATATTTTTTTTAGTCTTGGTTTTGATGTTAGAGATCATTACAAGGAAATCGGAGGCGATGCTGCGGCTTTCGTGGCACCGGTAACTGATTTTGGAAATGAAATAAAAAACTTTTATTTATTGTTATTTTTTTTTTTCGGATAGAAAAACGATTTGCAAGGTGTTCGTGTGTATAGTACGGTGGATCAAGAAGGTCTTTATACTTTAGGAACCGTAATACTTGATTATCGAGGCTACAGAGTCACTGCGCAGTCAATTATTCCAGGTAATTTGCATTTTGTTTGTGAAAATCGATATATTTTGTAATATTTTGATTCAATTTAGGTATTCTGGAGCGAGAACAAGAGCAGTCAGTTGTGTATGGGTCCATAGACTTTGGCAAAACCGTTGTTACTCATTCCAAATATTTGGAACTGGTAAATTGTTATTTAGTGAATTTTAAAACAAAGATAATTCAAGTTTTTTCTTGGTTATTTTTAGTTAAGCAAAGTTGGACAGCAGTTGAAGACGTTGCCTCATAAGTAAGAAATTATGAGTTTCGTTGTTTTGAAGCATTAATGGGTTTTGTTTGTTGCAGAGTTGTTAGTGAAAAGGGTGAGGAGGTTGAATTATGGTCTTCGGTGGAAAGCAAAGGAATCATTGGCAACGATAGTCGTCATTACATTTTGGATTTGTTGCGCACGTTTCCTCCCGATGTCAATTTTTTACCACGTAAGTTCGGAACTGTTTAATTATTTTAATTTATTTTAAATTGTTTGCATTGGTTTCAGTGGAAGGTGAGGAATTGCCCGAAGAATTAAAACACATGGGATTTCCTATTTTACTTAAGCATAAATTATCGTGTTTACGTCAGGAGCTCATAGATGCTTTTGTCGAGTATGAATTTTGAGTTTTTTTAAAAAATTTATTGGTGATTTATTATGTTTTATTTGTATTATAGAGATCGATACGTGAAATTCTTGAAGCATGCAGCTTATTTACTGCAACAGTTGAGCCTTAAAAAACACCAAAAAGAAGAGGGTGATGGAAGTGGGAGTTCGCGAAGCAGTCAGGAACGTGAACAGCAACCGACCAAAGAACAGGCTGGTGACGCCAAGGATGTTTTGAATTTGGACAAAGAACAAACGGAAACATTGCAGACGGACGAAGCGAAGAAAATTGTACAATCAATCACCGAAGGGGAGAAGAATGAACGTGAGGGAACGAAAATAAATTGGTGGAACATTGAAGGATTAACGTGAGATTTTGTTTTTTAGTGGAAGAAAATACTCGAGAAATTGTTAAAAAAGCAGCACTCATAGTTGGATCGTTGAAGGAAACTGAATTCGATATACGATTTAATCCCGATGTTTATTCACCTGGAGTGAAGCATCCGGACGTAAGTTTAAATAAATAAATAAATACACAAACAAATTGTAAATAATTTTTTTTTTGTGTTTTTTAAGGTCGAGCAGCTGAAAAAGGAAAAACGGTTAGTCAAGGACGCGGCCGCTTTCCTCGTGACTACACAAATTCCAAGTTTTGTAAGCGTTTGTTTTGTGTTTTAGTATTTTTTTGTATACAAACGAGTTTGTTTTTTCAGGTTAAGGATTGTTTAGATCGCTCTATTTCTCCTATTGATGGCAATATGTTGTCCGAAGCGATGCACAATCGAGGCATCAACATACGATATTTAGGCAAAATCGCTGATATTCTTGAAAAAATTAGTCAACTGGATGACACTTATGTGGGTAATTAGTAGACGATTGTTTGGCCGTTAGATTGATGTTTTTTTTTTTTTCTTTAGAAAATTACCGTAATGGAATTAATTACGCGCATGGCAAAACACATTTTCACGACGTACATACAAGGATGTGATATGGTGAATTTGGCAGCTGCAGTCAGCCATTTTCTCAACTGCTTTTTAACGTCCTGTCTCACGCTTCACGCACCCATTGCAGCTGAAGAAGTAATAAATCATTTAAGAAATATTTAATTTGATTTTTTTATTTGATTTTTTTATTTCAAGTTATTGAGTAAAAATTCAAAGAAGAAGAAAAATAAGAAAAATAAAAATAGTCACGTGTTTAGTCAAGGTGTGAAATACACGGGTTGAATAATTTTCTATTTATTGGTTTTAATTTGTTTGTTTTTTTAATAGATAACAACGAATGGGCAACTTTAACCCCTAGAACACTTTGGCAGAATATGAAAAGCGAACTCAGAAGTTATTTCGATTGGGCATTAGAAGGCGATAGCATAGATGTTGTGATAGAGAGGTACGGGATTCAAAAGATCTCGCTGCTACGGTCGTTTTGCTCGAAGACCGGCGTGCAGATTCTACTGCGAGAATACACCATGGACAGCAGACACAGACAAGCATTTAGCGAAGATGATATTATCAACATTTTCCCCGTAGTTAAACACATTAATCCCAGGGTAAAGAAAATAAATAAGGAAATTGTTGATATTTACATTATAGAAAATTTTAATTAAATAAGCAGGCTTCGGACGCTTACAATTTCTACACAATGGGTCAAAGCAAAATCCAGCAGGGCTCGTTGAAGGAAGGATACGAACTGATAAGCGAAGCACTCAACCTGCTCAATAACGTTTATGGCGCCATGCATCCCGAGATAGCGCAATGTCTGCGTATGTTGGCGCGACTTAATTACATAATGGGAGATCATGGCGAAGTAAATATTCAAAAATTAAATTTTTTTTTTTTATCGATGTTTATTGATTGGATTGATTTTTTTTTTAAGGCAATGTCCTATCAGCAAAAGGCCGTATTGATGAGCGAACGCGTTAACGGGATAGACCATCCTCACACTATAACAGAATATGTATTTGAGCGCAGCTTTTTGTTTGATTTTTTTTTTATTAATTTTCTTTTTTTTCTTCTTTTGTTTAGACTCACCTGGCGCTTTATTGTTTCGCCAATTCCCAGGTGACTACGGCTCTGAAGTTGCTGTATCGAGCTCGTTATTTGATTCTTCTGGTTTATGGAGAAAATCATCCAGAAGTAGCGCAGTTGGATGTAAGAAAGTTCGGTTTAATTTCGTAAATTTGACGTAAATTTAACGCGTTATTCAGAGCAACATCGGGCTTATTCTGCATGCGGTCGGTGAATATGATCTATCCCTGCGATTTCTGGAAAAGGCATTGCAACTGAACATCAAGTAAAATTAAAAAAAAAAAAAATATATATATACATTTAATTCGGTATTAAAAATTGTGATATTTTTTGATAGATTTTATGGCTCAAAAAGTTTAAAAGTTGCTGTCAGTTACCATTTGGTTGCCCGCACTCAGTCATGCATGGGCGATTTTCGTGGTGCTCTACAAAACGAAAAAGAAACCTACGCCATTTATAGACAACAGGTTTGTTGAACAAACGGGGGAAAAAAAACGTTTCCGGTTGTTGTAATTTGTTTGTTGTAGCTTGGCGAGGAGCATGACAAGACCAAAGATAGCTCGGAATGCCTCCGTCATTTGACTCATCAAGCTGTGGTGCTACAGAAGAAAATGAATGAGATTTATACGGGCAAAGTCGGTGCCTCTTTCCCACCCATTCAAATACAACCACCTTCGATGGGTAGTGTTTTAGACATGTTAAATATGGTGAATGGGATATTGTTCGTACAAATCAGGTATTTTTTTTTTTTTTTAGTTGATTTTTTGGTGAACATTGAATTAATTTTCGGGTTTCTTTTCAGCCAGCAAGATATAGAACACTTTAAATTGGAGTTTGAGCGTAAACAGAAGGAATTGGAGTCGAGTAAAGTCGACGAAAATGGCGATTCGGTGTGCAACGGGGTCAAGGACGAAGCGGAAAGTAGATGAACGTATACGTAGGGATTCAAAGAAAGTTTAAAAATTGATGAGGAATTTAATACACATGCTTTTAGGATTGATTGATTAATTGATTTGTTATTTTTTTTTTTTTTTTTTTTTTTTTTTTTATTTTATTATTATTATTGTAAAATTTAATTATTATTTCTTTTTCTAAACCGATCTGAAAGGTAAAAACAAGGCAATATGTGCATTAAACTAAGAAATTGTTGATTTGCATTCTTATTAGCAATAATTTTTGCTCAATTGAATCTGACGATTTGATCGACTTAGATTTTTCAAATCTGTTTAGTGATCATTAGCGCAGTATTAGGAGGTTGGTGTTAACACGGGTTTACTACTATTTTTGTTGTTTACATACTGTTATTGTTAGGATTTTAGGAAAATTATTTCAGACTGTTGGACTGTTTATTATTATTTTTTTTTTTCTTTTTTCTCTCCTTATATATATATTTTTTTTCTTTTTTTTTATTAAAAATTAATAACTTTTTTTTATTTTGTTGAGTGATGAATTTTGATTGTGATTTATTTTTATTTTTTTGGGGATGGTAAAAGAATTAGTTTATTTTACGGAATATTTGACCACAAACCATTCCTAGTGATGTGTGCAATCCGATACACTCGAGAGCAAGTTCTCACCGAGTTTTTCACTCCTTAAACGACATGAAATGTCAGTGAAAACGCGTTAAATTTGTATGCTGTATCCGGATTAGTGTTAGCATTCCATTTGTGCTAGTTGCAATATTTAGGAAGAAAATTTTTAGAGTGTGAAAAAAATGGGAAATAGTCGAAAAATCTAGGCATGTAAACTGGTGTAGCGAATTAGTCAATGAATATGATAGTCAAGAAAATGAACTAAAAAAAAAAAAAAAAAAAAACCTCTTCGTTTCGCCTGTTTATTATTATTATTATTTTAAAAAAAAAAAAATCTTTTAAGTGTTCATTTGTTTTTCTTTAACTTGTTTTTCTTTTTGTTTGTTTTAAAGAAGACAAGTAGATCGAGCATAAAATTATTAGGATAGAATTCTAGTCCGCAGAATCTGTCGAGACTGCCAAAGAGAAATTTTGTTAATAAATTTGGGGCCTATAGACATGAAATTGTTACTGTATTCTTACTTGCATATCACATGTACAGATTTTAATTTTCATATTGTTGCCAGAAATTCAACAACCGTTGTACAAAAAAAAAAAAACATCAACTAACTCAATGTGTTCTTCAAATTGCACGAAATATTCAAATCTTCCAATTGTCAAGTGCTCTGCCATTTTACAGCATTTTTGTTCAATGCAAACGAAGCGGTGTTTATTCGGCGATAAACACTCGCTTCCACTTGCCCCGTGTGTGAAAACTTGTCGTTGAAAACATTTAATTTAATCAACTCTTCTTTGGTCGCTCGTGATTGCAGTATCGGTACTGGTTTACATGGATAAGGGGAATTGTAGAAAGTATTTGCAGTGCCTATAGTTCAGTATTTCGTTGCAGGAATTTACAATCTTATGTATCAAAGTTGTTGAATATAAAGATTTTAAAATAAAAAAATTTAAAAATGCATTTTTTTCTCTTTACTTTTAATCGTCATTTCAATTTGTTGCTCAAATACTGGAACAGTTGATACAGCCCCGAACGTCCTAGGTGACCGGAAATGAAATACATCTCCAAGGTGATTGTTTCGTCCGATTTTTGCACGACTAATTTTGCTTCGAGGGCAACTGTGGAATCCTCGTCAGTTATTTTTAATTTCTTGGCTGGGCTTTGCGAGTTATCTGTATCGTGCGGCCTCTTGCATGCCTGCGAAAATGGTTTATTAGTATTTGTTTGGTAAATACTGTAAATCTTCGGCTTGTACGCGGGCATACTACAAACAAAATAGAATTTTCCACCGCGCTCTATTAAAGACCCGCGCATTAATGGCGAGTACACTAAAACGTATTTAGAAAAACCTCTAAATTGCTGCCATCTTCAAACTATTTCAATATTCCTCTAAATTAATAATAATTATTGGTTTAGTTGATAATATTCCCTTTACGCTTTAAGTGCGGGGAAAATACTCAAAAAAATGTGCGAATATTATCAATTAAACCAATAAATATTATTAATTTACAAGAATATTGGAATAATTTCAATTTAAATAACCAAAGAATTGCGAAGATGAATGTAAACGGATCTCTATTATAACGCCCCGTATTGTAATAGAGACTCCGCCACTACTGACAAATTTTAGCTTTCCCTGCACTTAAATAGAGGCCCACAGTCTAATGGGGGCCCCGCATACGACCAAAGGATTTACAGTATTTGTTTGTATCTATTTTTACGTGGATGGAATTATTTTCTCTCTGTTTTTGTCGCCGCAGTCTCCGCTGGTGAATCCACGTGTTTTCTTTAGCGGTTATTTCGAACCACTGTTTCCTCGTTTTCCGTTCTTGGCATTCGATCGACAGTTCCGCGAGTAATTTCTTAAGTAGAAACGTGACACCCAATTTGGAATATGGCATTACGGTGTTCGGAATTGTTAATTTGAAAGTAGGTTTTGTGTCTTGCTTCACAAAAGCAGCCTGTAAAAAAAAAATAAAAAATAAAAATCGATTTTAATTAATTAAATATTTAAATAATTAATTCTTAAAACATAAAAAAACCTTTTTCAAATCTAAATCATTAATAAAACTCCAAGCAATTCCCCATCGCATCGTTTTTCCTTGACAAAACTCCGTCGTTGCAACGTTATTCACATTATTTTCCTTCAACAAATGCTTGATAACCTTCAAACTGACTTTTTTGCCCAGCATACTCGTATATAACCTGTCGAATAAAACAAAATTTACATTTAAACCAACAAAAACTCCAATTACACGCACTGGATTTTCTCTTTGAGATAAACACTATCTTGGATAATTTTCCTCACAAATTCCACTTCCCCTCCATCCGTCACCATCTCATTATCACTCGCTGTGTTAACGGCACTAGACCGCTGCCTCGTTTTCATTTTTCCTTCGGCTTCATCCAACGACGAAAAAAATGGCGGATTGCACATACAAAAGTGGAAGTTTTCTTTCACAACATCCCGTAAAACCGCATCATCTCGAACCGGAACCACTAAAAAAATAACATTAAATCAATAAATTAAATTGAATTAACTCAATATTTCGTTATTACATGAAATCAAACTGTCGAGAGAATTATTTCTTATGTTTTCTTTGCAAAACTCGATCGATTTATCATCGTTTTCAGTGGCCAAGAATTTCCATCCGTTCATCTTGCTTCCAAGCAGGGGGTAAATACACGACGCACCACACCCGATATCGATTCCTTTCACTTGTTGATTGTCTTTAGTCAATACTAAGTTCAATAAATCTTCGATCCACAAAATATAATTCAATCTGAGTGTTAGAGTGGGCACTAATCGATCTGCAGGCAAGTCCACGACCAAACCAAAATCTTTCTTTAGTAAAATCTGCGTGTATAACCTCAGTGCCTCTGGATTCTTGTAGTCGATCATCATTTTTCCATCGCAAAACTATAAAAAAAAATTCAAAGAAATCAATCAAAATTCACCACAAAAAATAAAAAAAATCAACAAAATATTTACATTCACCACATATTTCTCTAGTTCTTTGCATTCCTTAACCAATTCTTGAATATCTGGTGGTGTTTTATAAGGATTTCTTGGATGAATAAATTTATTTAGACCTTTATTCGCCATTCTGATGAAACTTCGTCTGGTTTACGTTTTATTAGTTCCCACTTTCGCCGAGTGGTGACATCGCGAATACGGCGCTTCCGACGCATATCTGTGCCGAAGAGCATTGTGGGTAAATTTTCAACGTGTAGAAATTTTTATCTAGCGCAGCTTAGGCAAGGAATACGCTAATTTTGGGATATTCACGGTTTAATTGTCATCACATTTAATACTCGAGTAAGTAAGCCAAAATTATTCCGAGCTTGTAACAAGATAATCGACACCGATGATACATCCTTGCGCAAATGAATCAAAAGGCGTAATGCGGGCTACGAGTCAATGGCGGCCAGAACTAAAGCCGAGTATTGTAACGTTTAAATGTCAGCTGAATCATTACGTATTTTACATTTTTCCCGAACGAAACCACCTCCCCCGATTATTTAACTCGACAAATCAAACTTATTTGTACCGAACAACACTCTTTTCACGTATTTATCTTCTCATCACGTACAAAAAAATGATAAAATGTATTTTTCAATCTCGTACTCGCTAATTGTACCGTGTTTTGCGCTAAACGGGAATTTAAAATTTAAAAAATAATAATTTATTTTGGGTTAAGAATTGATGGGAAAACGTGATGAGGATGGAGTGCTCTGCTCATGCTCACAAAACGATGCAAATAAAGACTAGACGGAGACAGGTGCTTTAGTCGCGCCACTCTTGCCAATTTAATTCGAATAATTTCGTTAAAGTTTTTTGTTTTTTCGATTAAAATAAAAGTTTTTTAAAATTTTTACGTTATGATAATTTTTTTTTTTGTTTTTTTTTTTTTGTTTGGGTTTATCTTTAACATTATTATTCTCCGGTTGTTCCCATTTTCAAGGTCTATCTCAGCCTATTTGCCAAAATCTCGAGGCCATCTTATGAAAGTTTTGGCCTTTTCTCAGCTTCACTCGAATAACAAAACAGGTTTCTTAATAGGTTACGTTAATTTCGGTCAACTGGTGAAAAATATTTATTTTGTATTAATTTTTGTGTTTAAAAAAAAAAATTAATTTTTTTTTTTTTTTTTTTTTGGGTTTTTTTTTTTTTTTTTTTTTTTTTTTTTTTTTTTTTTTTTTTTTGCAGAAATACGACGGAAATGTATTAACCAAAGTAAATGAGCTCGAAACAATTGATTTAACCAATCTTTTTACCACCTTTTTCTCCATATTTGGACACTCCTGGCAGCCCAACGCAGCTTCTGCACTCTCAACATCATTTTGCAACTATGAAAATGGTGTTGTCTCAGCGACAGAGGGAAGAGCTGTAAGTTTTCGACGTTTATTTCGTGTTTAACGACGAAAATTGCTCGGGATTTGTTTTGTTCGGTGGTGTTTTCACCTGGTAAAAAAAAGCTGGAAAATGTTTGATTTCTTTGCAGGAATAAAGCCATTGCAGATTATTTGGGATCCAATGGTTACATGGAAGCATTGGAAGCTTTTAAAAAGGAAACAGACATGGTGAGTTGATGAGATTGATCTATTTATACTCATTTGAAGCGAGACACATTTTGTGACATTTTTTTACAGCCCGGCGAAATCGAGAAGAAATATGGCGGGCTTTTAGAGAAGAAATGGACATCTGTTATTCGGTTACAAAAAAAGGTATTTGACGCTAGAATTTGTGAAATATTTATTTATTTATTTATTTATTTATTTATTTATTTATTTGTGGTTAAGGTGATGGATCTAGAGGCTAAATTGGAGGAAGCTAAAAAGGAGTACATCGCAGGCGCTCCGACTCGGGATAAACGGAGTCCGACGGAATGGATTCCGCGACCCCCGGAAAAATATAGTCTCAGTGGACATCGGGCTCCAGTCACTAAAGTTATTTTTCATCCGGTGTTTAGTTTGATGGTTTCTTCTAGCGAAGATGCGACTATTAAGGTTTTTTTTTTTTTTTTATTGCATTTGTGAGGTTTTTTTTTTGTTTTTTTTTTAAATTTTTGTTTGCGGTTTAATTAGGTTTGGGATTTCGAAACGGGTGATTTTGAGAAAACCTTAAAGGGCCATACGGATTCTGTACAGGATATTGCTTTCGATCACACGGGCAAATGGCTAGGTAAGAATTTTATAATTGAAAAATTAATTTAAATGATTTGTGGAAATTAATTTAGTTTTTTGTTTGTTTTTAGTTTCGTGCTCTGCTGATATGAGTATAAAACTATGGGATTTTCAAGTATATGAATGCACTAAAACAATGCACGGTCACGATCATAATGTGTCGTCGGTGACATTTATTCCAAGTGGAGATTTTATTTTTTCATCTTCGAGAGATAAGACGATAAAAATGTGGGAAGTTGCAACTGGGTGAGTCATGGGTTTTATTTTTATGGTTTTGGTTTTGTTTTTTTGTTTTTTTTTGGTGCTAATTTATTGGTTCGTTTTAGCTATTGTGTCAAGACATTTACTGGTCACAGAGATTGGGTTCGAATGGTCCGAGTCAATCAAGATGGCTCGCTGATTGCAAGCTGTTCGAATGATCAGGTGAATAATTTTAAATTATATTTGATTATTTATTTTTATTTATTTATTTATTTTTAGACTGTGAGGGTTTGGGTAGTGGCTACGAAAGAGTGTAAAGCTGAGCTTCGAGAACACGATCACGTGGTAGAATGCATTTGTTGGGCTCCCGAGTCGGCGAATGCAAATATGTGCGAAGCAGCTGGCACCGATGTAAGAAATGTCTCGAATAAATATTAATTTTGGTATTAAATAATTTTTTTATTATTTTATAATTAAAATAGAACAAGAAAGGAACGAGAACTGGCCCCTTTCTAATTTCTGGCTCTAGAGACAAAACGTTAAAAGTGTGGGACGTTAGCACAGGACTGTGTGTTTTTAGTCTCGTAAGTTATTTAAATTTTTATTTTTTTAAATAATTTTTTTAAATAATTTTTTTATTTTTTTAGATTGGCCATGATAATTGGGTTCGGGGAGTAGTGTTTCATCCTGGCGGTAAATTTATCGTCAGCGCGTCTGATGACAAGACATTGCGTGTCTGGGACATTAAAAACAAGCGTTGTGCTAAAACATTGGAGGCTCATCAACACTTCTGTACTTCTTTAGGTTGTTTTACGATTAAGATGGATAGAAATTGCATTCTAATCGGATTTAATTGCAGATTTTCATCGGACGGCACCGTATGTTATTTCAGGGAGCGTCGATCAGACGGTTAAAGTTTGGGAGTGCCGTTAAAAATTAAAAATTATGAACGTTTAAGACAAACATGCGAAAGGAATAATAGCAAGTCAGTGTGGTAGAATATTACTGTGTATTTTCCTTTACTTTTGGTTCCATTTGCTGAGATTTTAAACTTCTATAAATTGTATATTCTATTCAATCCATTTACCATTTGTTTCTGCCATAAGTGATGTGTAAAAAAAGAGAGAAAAAAATCGATCGGTTTCTACAATTCATTGCTGAGTGGTGAGACAAGAAAAACGAGCCATCGGTTTTAGATTTAAGGGAGAAAGAAAAAAAAAATTAATTTTAGCATCACCTGGATTAATGGTATTTAGTAACAACTGCACACTTGTTCCACTCGTGTATTCGCGACATCGAGCGTGTTATATAAAACTGTTGGCAGCATAAAACAAAAGGAGGAAAAATTGAATTTTTAAGTGAGAAATTAACCGCAACTTGCACAATGATCGGAATGCGTGATTTTCAGCTTTTAATTAGCAAATTCCCTATTCCATTCTTATTAAATGCTTAGAAATCCAAGCGTCGTATGTTGGTCCAATATAACTATCGTTCAGTAATGTTTGTAATTAGTAATATAATAATAATCCTATATTTATTTTTACCCAGTGTTTTGAAGTAAAAATGCGAGTAATGGACACAATTAGCGGTAGAAACTAGCGGGGCAATGCGGTAGTCGCTAATTTGAGAAGAAAAGAAAAACAATTCAAATTGTTTGCCTTAAAAAAAAAAAAAAAATTATCATTTATTTTATTATATTTTATTGATTTTGTCAAAAATTAGTGGATTTATTGTGTTATATATTAAGAAATGGCGATTTTTCTTCACTTTTTTCTTTAAACTTAGAGAAAAGTCGATAGAAAATGTCTAAAATTTTAGGCACTGATGGTACTGTTCACTTTTGTTTTGGGTGATCTCGCAAGACAAGATTTTTATTAACATTCCTGCCATTGGTCAAGCTTTAAATCATTAACTAGCTTTGATATAATGAATATTTAAAAAAAAAAAAAAAAAATTGATAAAAGTCATATTTCCCATTTGCTTTCAAGATTGGAAATTTATCGAATAAAATATGACTGGGTACCTTTTGTTATGTACATAAACGACTGATCTGAATTATGGTCGGCTAATTTATTTTTCAGATTTTAGGCTTTAATGTATTTCTATTGATTTATTTGAACCCAATTGACCATCATAGTAACTTAGCCTGTTGTAAATATTTTTCTTTTCAAGTGTGCAAATGTAATATCGTTGATTTTACTATTGAAAAATATAATCTTGACTGTGCAATTTTTGTTGATTTTTACAGCAATGCCTTTCTGAAATATTTTTATGCCAATCTTACAGAGCTTAGTACAATAAAAATAACGAGTTAAGACCAAAAAAAAAAAAGGAAAAAAAATTGATAAATATATTTAAAACATTATTACATTTCGTTCTATTTAAAATTTAATTACAACGAACAAGAAGGAAGAAATCACTTTTATTTTATGACTAGCAAATACGCGAACACGGATGAGGGATTTAGTTGTTTGCTGACAATGAAACTACTTCCGGTTGAAGAGGAGAAGGTAAATTGATAGCTATTTCCTCACGCTGCGGGGATAGTGGATCCAGGGGTAGATTATTAGTGGATTCGGAGATGATCTGAGGCTCCAATGGTGGGGGTAACGAGTCGGGGTTCTCGGTGTCGATGCTCGTTGGGGTTTTTCGTGGTTTCAGTTTCCACGGAGATCGAGCTAACACCGCGCGAACTTGTTCGTGGACGTTTTCCTGTTAAAATAAAAAATATTTAATTGAAAATAAAACATTATTTTTGGATTATTTTCGACCTTGAACGCATTGATTTCGTATTGCAATCGCATCGTATCGTTAGTTAACGATTGCTGTCTCTGTCGCAGTTCCGCCAACGCCGTTAAATTTTGCTGCATGAGGCGGAAGCCCTCGCACATGTACCGACACGGGTCCTGGACAACTCCTTCCCCCGACATATATCGATCGAATTCTTCGTGGGACAAACTGAGCGAGTCTGCGTTCAAGTTTTCGATGAATGCGACGGCGCAACACTAATAAAAAATAATTTAAAAAATTATAATTTATTAAAAATTTATTAAAAAAATTCAACGATTTATTAATTTTCTCTTACCAAATTAGTGAAATAATAACCGCCTTCGCCGCTCATGAGTCGAGTGGGATTGCAAAATCGCGTGATATACTTGATATTGGATTGCAGTAATGGCGGATTCGCTTTGAGCACAATGTGGATCAAAGCGGGTAAAAACTCATCGGCACTCGCGGGCGCTCCGTGCGAGATTTGCAACGCGTTGAAGATGTGTTTACTGCAACGCACGATACAATCCAGCTTATCTTGCGGCACTCTCTTCGAATCCATCTCGATCACATCTAATTTAAGTAATTTTAAGTAATTTAATCCAAATTTTTTTCATTTAAATCGAGTTACCAGTTATAGCTTTTTCCAATTCCTCATTAACCAACGGATTTAACTCGTTGATCCCGGTCTCCAAATGCTGCGCGGTCACCCAATTCAAGCTACGAATTCGTTTCTGAATCGCCAAGTCTTTTTCTTCGTCGTCGGTCGTCATGGGACAGAAAACGGTTTTGTAGAGTCGAGTTAATAGATATTTCTCAGCCACGTCCATCAACTGCTCCGACTGCTCGCAAGACATGCCTGAAATTATCTATAATAATTGTTACCAAGCATCGATAATTGTTGATGATTTATTTCACCTTTTGCGTGCAATGGTGATTGTATTTTTTCTCCCAAAGTCTGATAGAAATCTTGAACTAATTCGGACGTTTCATCGATTGTGAGATCAGTGTGCTTTAAAATACGTTCGATCAACGAATTCACTTGACGGTACACATCAGCGGCTAAACTTTTGTGTAAAGTTGCCAAATATTTGTTAAAATCTGAAACCATTTCCTGGCTTTCGAAGCTCAATTGACGTTCCCTCCACGAGTGCAAAGGACTGGACTCTCTGGTCGAATTTGTTTTCTTAAAAATCGATTTAATCGTTTTGGCTCGTTTGTCCGCCTGTTGTCGCTTCTTCTCTTCGAATTTTGAAAACACGAGTTGTCTGTCGCTCGAAGGTTCACTCGCAGTTCGAGAAAGTCGACTAAATTGAAGAAGAATGTGTTTAGTTTGCGTGTTGCTTGCGAGATCATTTAAAATAACTTACTTTCGGACTTTTTGCAGGGCAATCGCCTGCGTTTGCTGCAGTCTGTCTTTCTGCACGACTTCCCTGTAGCATTTCGAGCAAAATCCCTGCCAAGCTGGGTTACCGAAGTATCCGCAACCATTTTTGCAGTGTAGTTCCGATTCGATGTGGATTTTTCCGGACTTTCTAGCTGACGTGAACGACATTATTCTGCTAACAAAAGTTTGTTATAATCACGTGATGAGTCACATTGATTAGGAAATAGTCATCGCACAATCTAAAACGTACTTTTAGCTTTTAAATATTTAAAAACCATCAAAAAATTATACCTCGAATGGAATCTGATCCTGAATTTTCAGATGTAATTATTTCCAATTTAAAAAAAAATATATTAATAATAATAAACGCAGCAACAGTTTTGATGCTTCTTCGAAGTATAAGCTAGACTTTCCACTAGTTATCGATTACGGACCGGGCGAAACCGGATGTGACGTAGTCAGAGTGAAATCCAGACATTACGAGTGATAATTCGACGAAGATCCTCATGTATTCTGTATTTTGCAGGGGTAACGCTTTAATTTTAATTTTAAATTTGTGTAATTAACAGAATTTATTAAATTTTCAGGCTATTTATGTCGACGAACAAAAGCGCATAATTCTTTATTTTCAAGTCATTCACCTATAAATGTTCGTTTGTTCCGTACGCCTAAATTAAGCCAAAGTTTTTCATCTAAGTCCAAGAATTATTACAATATCTTGAAAATAACCCCGAAAGCGACTCAAAGTGAAATAAAAGCTGCTTATTTCAAACTCTCTAAGTTACATCACCCGGATGTCAATAAAGACGATCCAGATTCGGCAAAAAGGTTTCTAGAGGTGCTGGAAGCGTACGAAATGCTCAGTAATGATCAATTTCGTAAGAAATACGACGCCGAAGGATTCAATCTAGACAGAATAAGCAACTACGAAGAGATATTAAAATCGACTAGCGTGAAGAGAGCGAAGGTTTACACTGGGCGAAGTGCAGCTTATAATTATGACGAGTGGATGAAGGGACATTACAGCGAATTATTTAGAAGGAGAGATGAAGTGAAGACGACGCAAAAAGAATTCGAACGACGAATGAATGAGCACAGAGAAAACAAACACCGTATAGTTTACACCACTGTGATGACGACTTTTGTGTTGCTAACAGTTTTTTCAATGGTTTATGCACTTGAGAATTCAACAAGTGGAAAACATAGTCCACAAATTGTAGCAAAAAAAGGCAAACCAGTAGAAAATAATCATTAGTAAAAAAAAAAAAAATGTTATTTAATTGTAAATAAAAAATGTTTGTTAATAAAAAAAATTAACAAATTGACTGTATCGATTTTTATTTATTTATTTATTTATTTATTTGAGATGCATTGTGCTTTAGCAAATGTATTTTCTATTTTACAGATTGTTATGCAAAACCGATGTCCATTCTGGAGTTCCGTACACGAGGCATCGTTCTTGGTTTAGCTTTAAAATGGCCGATTGAGCCGAACGGGCTGATTTTTACAAATGCCTCTCAGAAAACGTCGAAGTGTGAAATGCTATTCGTATAAATAGACAAAAAATTTGGTTAATTTCAAAATGTTGGTTTTTAGATTCCGTCGAAATCCAATTGCCCTTCTGGAATTCCCTAAACCAGGATTCATCCTTTCTCTAGCTTAAAAAATGGCTGACCGAGCCGATCATTGCAGATGCATAGGCAAAACGTAAAATTTGCCAAATGCTATTAGGACAAATAAGACATAACAAATTGGATAAATGTATAGCGAATTTCGACATGTTCGCTTTTAGAAACATAATCCTAAGGACAATAACGAGAAAATTATCCAGTTCAAGTCGCAAGGATTTATACGAAATTCTAGGAATAAAACCGACTGCTAGCCAAGACGAAATCAAATCCGCTTATTATATAATGACCAAACGGTACCACCCGGACAGAAGTAAAGGATTACCCGACGCGGGCCGACGTTTTGTCCAGATCGTACAAGCCTACGAAATTCTAAGCAACGAAAACATGCGAAAAAAATACGACAGTGGCAATCTGGACGTGTCGAGTGTCCCGATTCCACGAGACGCCGCCAACGTGATCGTAGAACGGAGATTTCGTGACCAGAGTGCGTCCAAACAGTATACGGAGCCGGGTACGAACGACTTCCAACGTTGGACGAAGATGCAGCACGACGAGAACCGAGCGAAGAAGTTCAAAACCGGACAAAATCTTGCAGCCAAGAAACAAATGCACGAAGAATTGCGATTTGGCACCGGAGTTGAAGTCTTTATCGTCGCTGCAGTTGTCGTTGCGTTTGCTGTCGCTGTGTTTCATCCTTTTCGAGATAGTCAAAACAAGCGAAAGTCTAGAAACAGACCAGATTGATTAATGTGTATATGTATTTATTAATTTAATGAAGAGTTTTACAGTAAATAGCGCTATCAAAGTGTAAATTTAGCTCATTAGAAACCAATTTTTGAATGTTTTTTTTATTTATTTCGAGTTTGTTTAAATGGGGGAGCCGTAAGGTGGCATGGGCATGTTTGTTGGCAGGCCGGGATATCCGGTGGACCAGTTTTGACTGACTGGACGAGTCTGACTTCGGTGCAATAATTCTGTCAGTTTGTCCACTTTGATTCGGCGCAAGTGGGCCACTTTTCTTTGAGGTAAGAATTCGTCTAGAAATCCATCTACGTCGACACTACCGTCCAGAAACTTTTCCGCAACGGTCTAAAATGGAGATAAAAAATTTTAGTTTTCAAGTTTTCATGCAGCAGATTATAATTTTATTTGTATTATATTATTAATACAACAAATAAAACCTAAGATGTGAGATCTTGGATTATTATTTAGTTTAATCAAAGCAGAATTAACTCGATGGTCCGAATCATTAAATCGGGCGCCATTTGCAATGGTCCGAATCAACACTAGATCATCAAATCGGGCGCCATTTGCAATAATCTTTATTTTTGTAAATTTATGCCAGTCTGGCGAAGATTATTATTATTTCTTGGCTTATAACTCGTGATTTGTAGATGTGCAGTTTGAATAAATTATTATTTGGTAATAATTTAAACTAAAAAATAAATTATAATCTGCTTAGCGTGAAACCCGCTAATATTATAATCTCACTTCGGTTTCCTCCTCGATTTGTGCTGCGGAGGTTTGAAGAATCGCCAATGTCGTGTCCAAAGAAATTCTTCGCGATAATTCATCTAGAATTAATTATTTTAATTATTATTATCGTTAATTTTTATTTCTGTTTTCATTACCCAGCTGCTGCTTTTTGGTTTCCACTTCGCTAAAATCCTCGGAAGCTTTTTGATACGATTCGATGAGTCGTTGACGCGCTTGACGAAGACGAGGCTCACGTGATAAATTAAACTCCGCCAGACTTTTGTTACTCGCCATCAACATTTCCTTTTCCATATCAACATTTCGGATCTACAAAACAAAGATAAAGTTAAAATTTAAAACAAAATCATCAATTATAAATTTACTTGTGGCAAACTCTTAATCATATCATTGAGTCGCTCGTCTTCTATGAGTAATTTCTTCAACTCATCCGTGTTATATTGCTGTAATCCTGACAGCGCCGCGCCATAATCAGGCTCGAGTTGATCGTACATATTTGTTTGCATTGAATTAAAAGGAAAACGAGACGACCAAGACCGAGAATGACACAAATTCGCACTTATGACATCACGATGTTGTGAAATCCCAACAGAGAGCGCTGCGGGAGTTGAAAACATCCAAAATCCCGAAAATCCCTCGAGTGAAAAAATTAAAAACGGAACTTTTTTATTTTTATTTGAATGAAAACCATCAAATTATGGCGTAGACACGTCTCACAACGCACAACGAACAATTTTGTGCCTAAACATCTCCCAGTTTCGGTAATTAAATGTCTTGAAATATTTTAAATACGAAAATAATAAATAATTTTATTGCAGGTTGAAGATGTAAAGAAATTGCAAGATTTTCTAACTTCGTCGTCAAAGTTATTGGTCGTAACTGGCGCGGGAATTTCAACCGAAAGTGGCATTCCCGACTACAGATCCGAAGGAGTAGGTTTATACGTAACGAGCAAATACCGACCCGTGCAATACCAAGAATTCGTCAAGAATCCGCACATTCGACGCAGTTTTTGGGCCCGGAATTTCGTCGGTTGGCCGCGATTCAGCAATGTGGCGCCCAACGTCGTCCATTTATCGCTTAGTAAATGGGAAAAAGCCGGACGTTTGAACATGCTGGTCACTCAAAACGTGGAAAAACTTCACTCAAAAGCCGGGAGTGAGCTCGTGACCGAGTTGCACGGCAGTGCATTTCGTGTAATATGCTTAACTTGCCGCAATACACTATCACGTGATGATTTGCAAATCGTCATTTCTTCTACTAACACAGATTTCACTAAAACCACGGCACAAATACGACCCGACGGTGACGTAGAGTTGCACCAAGTCAGTATTACGTCATTTCGAGCATGAATTAGTTTGTTTTTTCAATTTATTTCGCAGGGAGAAATCGAAAACTTTAATGTCCCTTCGTGTGACAAATGCGGAGGGATTTTAAAACCCGATATCGTCTTTTTCGGCGAAAATGTCCCGACGAAAAGAGTGAATTTCGTCTACGGGAAAGTGAAAGAAGCGGACAAAATCCTCGTTTTGGGCTCCTCGTTACAAGTGTACTCGGCCTACCGATTTATGTTGGCCGCTCGCAAAGAAAACAAACCGATCGCGATCGTAAATATCGGCGCAACTCGTGCGGATGATTTAGCCGAAGTTAAAGTCAACGCACGTTGTGGCGAAGTTCTGCCGAAACTTAATCTCCCGTAAAGAAAAACTGCATTTTTTATTTATTTATTTTTTCGTACGAAGTTTTAATCAGATAACCGATGTAATTACAATTGTTTTAAAAAGTTATTCGAAATTTTTCAGCACCAATAACCCTATTAAAAGACAAATGGAACTTACAAATGAGTAATTAATCAATTAATTATACAAAATAAAATATCTAACAAGGTAAAATGTAAAAATGTACGAATTCAAAGACGAAAATTTGTGATTGTGAATGTTTAGAAATTAACCAACGGATGAAACGAGTGTTTTCAGTCATGTAGATTGTATAGCACACATAAATTATATTTCCTATTACAGTGTCTAGTCTCACAAGAAGTAATCAGCTTGAGGTTTTTTCGATGGAATCCCGCGACTTTCTTGCGGAGCCGCTTCGAATATTGTGAAGTCGCGCTGTAAGTGTTCGTCCAATTCCAAAATGGCAGCGACGTTGCCGCATCTAGAACAATAATTCAATTTCAACATTTTGTTTAAAAATTAAATACCGTCGAGTGAATGCTCTGATTAGACATTGAATTTAGTCATTTTTGTCAATTTAGATATTGAATTCAGTCGTTTTGGTTAGTTTAAATATTGAATTTTGTTGTTTTGGTTAGTTTAAATATTGAATTTTGTTGTTTTGGTTAGTTTAGATATTGAATTCAGTCGTTTTGGTTAGTTGAAATATTGAATTTTGTTGTTTTGGTTAGTTGAAATATTGAATTTTGTTGTTTTGGTTAGTTGAAATATTGAATTTTGTTGTTTTGGTTACTTGAAATATTGAATTTTGTTGTTTTAGTCAATTTAGACATTGAATTTTGTTGTTTTAGTCAATTTAAATATTGAATTCAGTCGTTTTGGTCAATTTATGCATTGAATTCAGTCGTTTTGGTCAATTTAGACATTGAATTTAGTCATTTTGGTCAATTTAGACCAGCTTTGTAAAGGATACTGCATTTTCTTCAGCATTTACGGTAATTAAAAACTCAATTACCTGTAGCAGTAATTGGGCGCGGACCATACGGTGAGCACGGTCTCATTAAAGTGCCATTTGTAACCTTCCATAACTAGTTGATGTGCCCGACAAATCATATCAATATCATTGGCAGCGTTAAACTGAGCAACTACGTCACTTCCGAATAAATAACCAGCCCCACGTGGACTCACGCCCCATCCCTGAGTGTCTGAAAAATTCAATTCATTAATCTAAAAATCCAAAATTTAATTTAAAAAAAAAAATATATATTACCTTCTGGATCCGACCAAAGAAGGTCGCACATTGGTCCGTCGTGAGGCACTTCCTGTTTACGATCAATCGTACGTATTTGGTCCAACGTTTGGATTGACGGCGACAGTCCTCCGTGAACGCAAAAAATCTGCAATCAAACATCATTTAATTACTTTAAAAACATATTAACACCTTTCTAGACTCACTTTTCCATCAATAATAGCCGATAAACTTAAATAATCAAATATTTCCGTGCAATATCGCCAAACACTTATCGATCCATATTTTCTAAGGCATTCGTCGTAAAAACCGTAAACTTGCGTAATTTGTCTACTTTCATGGTTCCCTCGTATTAATGTTATTCTATCTGGATAACGAACCTAATCAAATTTTAAAAAAAAACACAAAATTACAATAAAATCACTAAAAAACACAAAATTACATTTCTCTTTACTTTTAACGCGAGTAATAATAAAAACGTTTCCACACTGTAAAATCCTCGATCAACAAAATCGCCCATAAACAGGTAATTGGTGTCGGGCACATCTCCACCAACCTTGAATAATTCTTTTAAGTCGTAAAACTGTCCGTGGATATCGCCACAAACCTGGAAAAAGAAAAAAACAGGAAATGCAACGCGATGTGCGTACATTCTCATTCCAAAAAGCGCAGATTATGTTAAACTTACGGTCACGGGCGAATCCACTCTTTGTACATTGCTTTCTTCAACTAGAATTTCCCTGGCTTTAGCGCAAAGTGCTTTAACTTCGCTTTCTTTTATTATTTCGCACCGCCGAAGTTGTTCAATTTGCCGATCCAGATCGCTGCAGTCGCCCATAGTCAAACAACAACCTGAAACCAACGAATTTAGACGTATTAGATTAATAAATGGGCGTGAATAGATTTTTTAAACGTGTTACTGACTGTTAAATTAATTAGGAAGTATCAGGTAACGATCGGAAGCTAATTAAGTGATAAATATACCACTTGTACCTTCAAACAGAAAGAAACGAGGATAGCAGCGGAAACTCCTTAATCAAATTGGTCTAGACATGACGAGTCCATATTATTTTGTGGATTTGTGAATTTCGAGGCATATTGCGCAGGGTTTGTGCTGCTTTTTAAATTACATTTTATTAGGGATTTAGTGGGAAAAAATATGCAAGTGTACGATGACATTTAAAGAAAGATGAAATTAAAGAATGGTTAGGTTTATCGCAATTTCGGTTATCTCATCCTGGTGAAGCTTTCACAACGGATTCTGGGTATTGTCCAATAAGGAGTTACGTCATTTGAACGTCACGATAAAATTTTAACGTTTTTATTAATAAACTCAAATTTAAAATTCTTATTTTGTAAAAAGAGTCTTTAATTAATTATTTCCGATTGATTTCATGAAAAACCGAATTAAATGTCGTCCGGTAGGGGCGTTGACAAGCAACCCAGTGGTCATTAATCGGTTTGCATAGTCGGAAAGCCACATTTCTAAAAGATATTATCAAATTATTATGAAAGCTGCATGAAATTTGCACACAAATCGCTATGGGTAATATACACACGGTTGGACCAAACGAAGCGCTCGTTGTGTCAGGTTAGTTAATCGCGTCCACTTTTTCACGCCAACCTCGCGCGTACAAAAAATAAAACCAAAAAAAAAAAAAAAAAGAGAAAAAACGTTTAAGCCTAAACCTTGTGGCATTTAGCCACCAACTTATCACCCCAAACTAATTCCTCCGACGAACCAAAAACACTAATTTAATTCCCCCGCAGATCGGCGTGTATTAACGATAAAACAAATCCGCATTATTACGAAATATGACGAAACACGTATCCAAGCGCCGATCCCACGCCCAACGCGACCTTTGTTGGCGCCATCAGACCTACGGTCGAGCACATGCCAAAAATACGTTTTCGTATCACACTAACTCTTAATCCCGACATTTTCCTCACTAAAAAACATGTAATAAAACGCCCTAAAAACCCCCATCTTGGATTTCGATCCGTATCAAAATCGTAAAACTCAACAATTGTCATTCAAATTGCGATTTAATAAAGTTCGCATTTTTCGCCATTGGAATGCGAATAAATACACGGAAAAATTCGGTAAAATGTTAACAGGAAGTGTAAAAAAAAGGCGTGAATGTTTAGTTTGATGTAAGGAATTGAGACTTAAGTCTTTTAGCTAAATATAACTTGTAAAATACAGAGTTGTTTGCGTGAAATTGGATGCTGCGATCTTTAAATAATTTGATCCAAGTTTGATCGAAATCGTGCAACATGCAAAACATTAAAAATATCTTGTTATTGTTCATAGTTTTGATCAATAAATTGATTTTTTTGCATTCCCCAGTAGCTTAATTGGTTTTGAATTACTATTGATATTTTAGTTGACGTTTTTATTTTTTATTTTTTTTTTTGCAGGTGGATGCTGCGGGTCCACTCAGAAAAAGATGATGATTGGCGGTTGGTCATGGGCGTGGTGGCTTGTGACGGATGTGCAAAAGTAATTAAAAATAATTTTTAAATTTTAATTCGTGATAATTAATTTTTTGGTTTTTTGGTTTTAGATTGTCGTTGGAAGCGATGACGTTGAATCCCATCTGCGAATCGGTTGAAACCGCTCACGGGGTTCCTCTAACGGTGACGGGCGTTGCGCAATGTAAAATAATGACAGAACCAGATCTTCTGTCAACAGCTTCGGAGCAGTTTTTGGGTAAAGATGTCCCTCAAGTGAAGTCTGTCATTCTGCAGACATTGGAGGGTCATCTTCGTGCCATATTAGGTAATTTGTGACACTTAGGATTCGTCACAATTTTTGTCATAAATTGTAGTAATTTCTTACACTTTAACGCGTTTTGTAAACAATTTATCGAAATTTGTGTGAAATTTCGTTAAATTTTTTATGATTTATTGTGATTAAGTGTTAAATTACGAAATTTACTAAAGTTTTATCGTAATTTTGTGGGAAATTTCGTTAAATTTTAATGATTTATTGTGATTAAGTGTTAAATTACGAAATTTTACTAATGTTATATCGTAATTTTGTGTGAAAATGGGGTATTTTTATGGAATAATTTGTTTTAGGTACATTAACTGTGGAGGAAGTGTATAAAGACAGAGATCAGTTTGCGCAGTTGGTACGCGAGGTTGCCGCACCGGATGTCGGGCGGATGGGAATCGAAATTCTTAGTTTCACCATCAAGGACGTGTTTGACAAAGTCGAGTATTTGTCGTCGTTGGGGCGAGCACAGACAGCGGCGGTTAAGCGGGATGCCGATGTTGGGGTCGCGCAGGCCAATCGGGATGCCGGCATTCGTGTGAGTTTAATTGGGAATTTATTCTACGTTTTATTAGATAATTGGTTTTGGGGATTTTTAATTTTTTTTTTTTTTTTTTTGTGTTTTAGGAGTCGGAGTGTGAGAAGTTGGCGATGGACGTGAAGTATAGCGCTGATGCAAAAATCGAAGACGCTTCGAGACAGTTCCAATTACAAAAAGCGCATTTTGACACCGAAGTCAATGCTGCCGTAATTTGAAACAAAAATAAAATAAATAAATAGAAATTTAGTAATTTTTAAAAAAATTTTTTTTTTTTTTTTTAAAATAGAAAGCGGAAGCACAATTGGCATACGAATTACAAGCGGCCAAAATCCGACAAAAAATTCGAAACGAAGAAATCCAAATCGATATTGTTGAACGGCGGAAACAAATCGAAGTCGAGGAACAGGAAATCAAACGCAAAGAAAAAGAACTCAAAGCCACAGTTCGGCTGCCAGCCGAAGCCGAATCGTACAAAATGGAAACGTTGGCACAAGGGAAACGGTTTGCAACCCACAATTCAATTTAATTTATTTTAATTTAATTTAATTTATTAATTTTTTTTTTTTTTTTAAAATAGAGCGCAAATTGTTGAAGCAGCCAAAGCTGATGCAGAAAGGATTAAAATGATCGGCGCATCCGAAGCCTACGCCATCGAAGCCGTAGGAAAAGCGGAAGCGGAGCGCATGAGGATGAAGGCAGCTGCTTACAAACAATACGGTGATGCCGCCATAATGTCGCTGGTTCTACAAGCATTACCCAAGGTTTTGTTGTTGATATTTAATTTTTTTAAATTAAATAATTAAATCGGGAAATTAATTTTGTTTATAGCTTGCAGCGGAAGTGTCGGCACCACTAAGTAAAATCGAGGAAATCGTTTTGCTCGGCGGAGAAGATCGAACGGCTCAAGAAGTGACGCGTTTAGTGGGTCAAATTCCTCCCACAATCCAAGCGCTTACGGGAGTAGATCTTTCAAAGGTAAATATAATTTTTTTTTTATATATTTTTTTAAAAATTATATTAATTTTTTTTTATTTTTTTTTTTAGGTGCTCAGTAAGGTTCCAGGCGCCAAGTAGATTCTAAACGTCCATCGAAAGGGGGTCCAATTCAGTACTAAACAAATATTCTTGGTGGATCATCAGATATTAGAAAAATGTTATTATAATAGAAAATAATGGTGTAATCGAGATGAGGAGAATTGGGCACGATTTGATCCGGTCCAGTGGTTTAAAAATTGGATTTAAGATTGGCTAGTGAGAGGATAATTGTCTCGATTTACTAGTTTTTTCGTGCCTTGGCTGCTTTTATCATTTTTCCAATTTTTAATTTTTTTTTGGTTTTGAAATTTGGATTAATTTTGTGAGTCAATTTGGCAAATGATGAATTAGTTTTGCAAAATTTTAAACGGTAGGAAAATGGTGATAGAATGCTGGTCAATGCAAAGTACGGACGTATCGGATATCAAAAAAAGCCAATAATTTGAACAAACTCAGGTTTTATATCGAGAAGATGATTGCGAGGAGAGTTTTAGCGAACAGACAAACAATTGTAAATTGCTATTGGCCGTTTTGTACTGAATAACCCTTGAATTTTTCAGATTTTTTCAATGCGTTTATAAATATATCGACGCACAAATATTCTCGTAAAATGTGTATAATGCCATTTTCATAAAGTAAACGGTACCTAAACGTAGAATTTCTAAAATACTAGTCAATTTATGCACTTCGATGTTTTGTTTTATTATTATTATTATTATTATTATTGGAAAAGATAAAAAATACTGATTTATTATTTTTTGATTTATTTTTTTCTTCTTCAATTTTTGTAAATATTTTCCTCTCGGTTTGTCAGTATTAGTTGGTCCGTGTTAACGATTGCTGAACGTTCCGTGTGTGGACTCGCTCTCGCTTATTTGTGTAATGCTAACGAAATGTCTTTCTCACCGTCTCATAAATGTTCACTAACTTAAACCTCATTTTAAGTCACATATTGTTTACATTTTTGAAAAAGGTCTGTGTGGATATAGGTTGGAAAATTGGATCAAATATTAGTTCATTTCTCATAATATATCGTGATATATTCTGGTAAAATAATGTTTTAACATGATACTTAAACCTTTAAACTGTTTTACTGCCAATTTTAACCGTTTTTCGTTGATTCAAACAAACTATTCTGCGATTTAACCAAACATTACTTTCGAAAATTGCCGGCAGAGCAGTGGACTGGGAAGCCATGTTGAATACACTGCCATTTTCGTTAGTCTTTTTTAAATGTGATTTTCGTAAACTCGGGCCCACTACATTTCCAATTTTATACACCCCTTGAAATGGGGGCAATTATTTAGTGTATTGTAATTGTATTTGCAAGTTTTGTGTCACTAAGTGCTACATCTTTTCAGCCTTATTAACGATCTAGCCAAAAAAAAAATAAAAATAAAAATAAATTAGTATGTTAACATGTAATTTTTATTCCTCAATTATATTTATATAATTTTTATTTTATTTTCAATTACATTTTTTTTACAAAGGTAAAAGCGATTTAATCAAAATTGCGCATGATTCTAACGTTCTGCAATTGAAGATCAGTACGTGACGGATACACTGCTCGAAGCTGGCCAATTTTGTCCACGATTTTCACTTGTTCTACCTTGAGCAAGTTCGGCACCTCCTCGGAAACCACGTCGCCATTTTGGCAACCATTTTGTCCAATGCCCAACTGCAGTGCCGAAAGCAACAAAACATCCAAAACCTTCTTGCAAATGGCTAAACTGCTCGAACTGGTCACTTCGACTAAGATATCGGTCGTTTCCGTTGTAATCTACGAATATTTAGTTAAGTATTCATCCGAATAATATTTTTAATTATTAATTTTATACTTTGGTTACGTCGCTATTGGTGATTGGCGGTAATGAAATAACGGGGCCGTTTTTCTCCAATTTCAGGCACGGATAAAGTGATTTCCCGTCAAGTAAATACAGATATCTGCAACAAATGATCAAATAATGATTAAATCAAATTATTTAAATCATTTTTCTACTTGTGTATGCCAGAATAGGTATTTCGTTTTTTCTCTTTTCTCAACGCATCTGCTTCTTTGCGTAATTGGTTGTAAAATTCCAGACCGTTTACTTCTTTTTGTCCGAGCAGCGGCACCAACTAATCCAAGAAAAGAAAAATTAATTAATTAATTTGTCATTTAAAAACCAAATATTTTAATCAAAAATGGAAACTTTATTAAACTTATCATCATTTTCCACTTAATTTCCCTTCAAAACTATATTTACTTTGATTTCATGGGGTGGTAACGCGTCGTATATTAAATTCGCTTGGATTTTTGCAAGATCGTGAGTTGCAATTGTGGCACTATTTCTCTTCTCGCATTCATTATCGTGAAGTTTTGACTAAAAAAAAAAAAAAAAAAATCAAATAATATCAACCAAAAACGCAAAAAAATACAAATCACATTAAAATTAACCTGTAAAGCGATAAATTTTTTAAACTTATTCTCGGAGACTAAATCCACACTTCGTAAAATACAACACAAAATATGCGGCCGAATCTCCTTAACAGCATCCATCATCGTAACAACCGGCGTTTCATCACCCAAATGCAGAACCTCGAGCACATCCTGCACCTAAATATAAAAAAATATCAAATTAATATCAAAAACAACAAAATAAAAGCTAAAAACTACCTGATCCACTTCCGAATTGTCTTTTCCTTTGGATTTCCCTCCTTTTTTAGTCTTACTTTTGCTTTTCTGCGCACTATCCGCCGATTCCTTCGGACAATGCGCACGTATGTACTCAAGCACCTGTTTAGAATGACACTGGTCGACCATCTTCTTCAATCGCTTGTCATTTAACGCATTCCCCTTCAAATTCAACTCTTTTAATTTGCTGCAGTCGGCCAACTCTCCCGGCACGAGTTTAATCGCATTTTCCTCCAAATCCAACATCTTGATGGCGCTCAAATTGTTGATTTTCGAGGGAATGTCTCGGATCTTGTTCGATTTGGCGTTCAGTTCGGTGAGGAAGGTGAATTCGCTCGTGCAATTGATGGGAAATTCCTCCAGTTGGTTCTGCGAGACATTCAGCGTGATGAGTTTGTTGAGTTGGCCGAAGTCGTCCGGAAGTCGACTCAGTTGGTTGCCACTCAAATTCAAACGTTGCATCAAAGTGAGAGAACAAATCTCGTTGGGCAGTTCGGTCAGACCGTTGCGGGACACGTCGAGGATCTTGAGTTTGGTTAGTTTGCCGATTGCTGATGGTAGGTTCTTGAGTTCGTTGCTGTGCAGGACCAGTTGCATGAGGTTTGGCAAGTCGGCCACATGGTCGGGCAGCGTTGTAAGCGTCGTTTTGCTCACTTCTAGAAAGTTGAGGTTGGTCAGTTGAAATATGGACATGTCCAAACCATTTTCCGATATCCTTTTCGCAACGTCGGCGCCTGATAGGACCAATTCATAGCGATTTTCGGCTTTGGCTTGTTTCACTTCGTACCACGTGTCGGCCATTGTGCGAAGCGATGCTACTGTGACGCGCTGGTGATATGTGGTCATGTGGTGAAATCGTGTTGAGACTCAATGACGTCATCCGAGTAAAACCGTATATTAAGATAGCATTTTAAAATATGTTTATTATCCTTTAAAATCGTGTTTATATCCTTTAAAATCATGTTTATATCATTTAAAATCATGTTTAGATCCTTTAAAATCATGTTTAGATCTTTTAAAATCATGTTTTTATTCTTTAAAATCATGTTTATATCCTTTAAAACCATGTTTATATTCTTTAAAAAGAGGTTTATATTTTTTTAAATCAATTATAATCCTTTGAAATCATATTTATATTCTTTAAAATCAGGTTTAAATCCTTAAAATATCTGTAAAAATAGTTTTTGGAAGATGTGTTTAAAACGAGGGGGTCGCCAATCGCAAAAATCGCTTACGACATTTTGAAATCCTGAAGATTTCAGGATTTCAGAAGAATTTCTCAGGATATTAGAAGGATTTCTCAGGATTCTAGGAGGATTTCTCAGGATATTAGCAGGATTTCTCAGGTTATTAGGAGGATTGCTCAGAGTATTAGGAGGATTTCTCAAGATATTAGGAGGATTTTGCAGGATATTAGGAGGATTTCTCAGGATTTTTAAGATTTTTAAGATTTCCGGGTCCACGATGCAAAATCGTCGAATACACGGCGATTTCGCATTAATTGCACCGTGTATTCACTTTCGTCATTACTCACCATTTCTGTTTTGTTGCTTTTCTGCTGCCTTATACTACGAGTACGGTAAAAAGTCTGTTGAGACAGTCTGATACACTCTGCTACCAAGTGTGCTATTCCGTCAGGTCTATGCACACAGAAAAGTCTGTGGGCACATAAGTCTGTGAGCTAGTAGCCTTATGAGTACTAAGCTGTAGATTAACATTTGCACCCTGCTCCCACGAAACAGAAAAACTTAAGCGGAAAAGCCATCTACCAAACCCAAGGGGAAACCAAACCAGAAATTGAGCATTTGAAAGTTGCGCGAAAAATAGGTCAGGTCTATTATCCAGTTAAAAATAAATACAGCATGAAAATTCAATGGGTGGTTTTCCTATCCGGACGCGAATACACAGATCACAAAAAGCTATTTCATTCTTTGGCTCAAACCACACGCGAGGAAAATCAAAATCAAGTGCAACCGATGCAACTGCGCAGGTAAAAATTCTCACTTTCCTCTTCCTAATATTTCAAATTACTTACTCAATTTATAGATGGAATCAATAAACATTCAAAGATCCAAATCTCTAATAGGATGCGGTACGTCCACATTTTATTAAGGCTGAACTTTAAATTAGCGGCCGTTTTCAATAATACACAGTTTGCGCCATGTACTTTTCCCTTAAAATTATAGTCAATTTTAAGTTATAAATATTGTAACGTAAAAATATAAAAGTTCAGTTTGTGCTCGCGCTTTCACGTTAGTTATAAAAGTCGACTAGCCTTACAAAGTCACGTGATTTTCGAAACTAGGAACTGTTTCTTATATTAAATGGAGATACAATTTCTGTTTTAACTAATTCAAAACAATGCCACAACTTTATTATTGTGAATTGAAATGATTTTTAAAAGAAAACAATGAGATAAACAGTAACAAGTGCTCCTCTCGCGAATGAAGTGGAGAATTTAAAATGGCGGCGAACGAGGTCATTGCAAATCGCAATTTTTGGTCAGTGACGTCACAGTGACGTAAACAGTAGAAAATTACCGGATTGGCTACGCTATTTCTCGATATAATGTAAGCTCCGTTAGACTTATGAGTTTTCCACTATAGTTACAGGCATAACGGGGGTTTTTATAACGTAAAAGTACATGGCGCAAACTGCGTAATGACGCTCGAGGAGCTGAGTCGCTAATCTAAAGTAGCTTCTCTTATTTACATTTTTACTATTTAACACTTAATTCTTTCAAAGGTGGAACTTTGGTGATTCTTAATGGAGCCTTGCTAGGATTTTCCCTTACATTTCTAGCCATAGATGGCTTCTATTCCCTGTATGCTTTTGTCATGGCGTGCAGTGCCTATCACATGATACTTGGCTTCATTTCAGTCATTGGTGGTCACGACTTAGAAAGATACCGTCGATGTATTGTTGTCAGTCTTGTTATGTCTATTGTTGGATGTGTAATATTTATGTTTCCTGCTGTGCTTCTTGCTATTATATCATGGTTGAGCGTTGAAAATGTGTGTAATTGGAATTGCTCTCACCAGAATCAATTCATCGATGCAGCTGTTTGGAACCACACGTGTGATATGTGCGGGAATGTCACTGGTCGCTATCTACCAATCTTAGTCGTTTCGGTTTTTATTGGTATTACGGATATTGTTTTGTCCGGTTTAAATTGCAGCAACTTATGCAACTGTTGCAATAATGGCGTAGCAACTTCAGTTTATGCATATGGGTCGCGGAGTTTGCCAGCTTATCCACCCCAATATCCAGTTGAAGGCCAATATCCTTCGAATTATCCAATAAATACATCTGTTTATGCAATTGGAACACGTTCTTTGCATCTACAAAATCAGTCACAATTGAGTGATCATCTGGTTCATCATGAAGATAGAGTCTCTATTTTGTCACCAGATGCAAATATCAAATTTTATTAATCCAATATTTTGATTGTACAATAAATGTAGTCTGCAATTGCAAAGTTTTGTTGGTTATTTGATTTGAAGGTCAAGGCCAAAAGTTATAAAATAAATCCATACATGGCAACAATAACTTTCAACTAGCGTCAAAATAAAAAAGTTATACATTTTTGACGAATCTCCACAGATGGCGCCACTTTAGTATCGAAACATTCGATTCGATTAAATAGTATCGATACGCGATAAATAAAAATTACCTTTATTTATTTACGATATACAAAAATATCCGAAACACAATACTACTAATTATTTCTCATTAATAAAAATTAAAATTAAAATTAAAAACCCTCAGTTAATTCGATAGATATTTCAAAAAATCCCAACATAAAACTTTCGATTTTATTTTAATCGATTCATAAATTTAATCGCCCATAACAAAAATTTGTTTGGTGTTGTTGGCCATGTAGCGAATATGGAGGACGCTTCAGCTGTCGACGGTAAACGAAAATAACAATAACCACACAGACAAATGAATAAACTAAATCGTATTATTTCGCAGATGATGTCGGCGATGTATCTATCTGTGCCTGCTGTTTGAATGCCATCGACGACGAAGAATTCTTGCAAGCGCTTAACGCCGAGTGGCACACAGGATGCTTTAAGTAAACATTCTGCGCGCAAAATCTTATTTTTAACGTTTTCCCCGCACCTAATTAAGTTGCCACTTGCGAAAACTTTGTATTAAACGAGTTAAAATATCGATATTTCCGTATGCAATTAAAATTACGACACTAAAATAAGATAAAATTGCAGATGTTCCGTGTGCGACACATCCTTATCTCATTGGTATTTCGAAAGAGAAGGGTTTTTGTTCTGTCGAAGAGATTATTGGGCCAAGTTTGGTGAAGCATGTCAGGATTGTGGCGAATTTATTACGGGTCCAGTCATGGTTTGTATATTTTGACGTTTTTTGACGATTTTTTAAAATTTTTTTTGGCGATTGACAGGTGGCTGGTGATCATAAATTCCATCCCGAATGCTTCCGTTGTAATAGTTGTGGTAGTTATATTGGCGATGGTGAATCGTACGCATTAGTTGAACGTTCGAAGCTCTATTGGTAATTTTATTAATTATTTTTTGGTGTTTTTTTGATTTATTAACTATTTTTTGGTGTCTTTCTTTATTTATTAGTTATTTTTTGGTGTCTTTCTTTATTTATTAGTTATTTTTTGGTGTTTTTCTTTATTTATTAGTTATTTGTTGGTGTTTTTTTGATTTATTAATTATTTTTTGGTGTTTTTTTATTTATTTTAATTATTTTTTGGTGTTTTTTGATTTATTTTAATTATTTTTTGGTGTTTTTTGATTTATTTTAATTATTTTTTGGTGTTTTTTGATTTATTTACTTTTTTGATTTTATTTTAGTGGCCTTTGCTATAAACGACAAATGCAACCGTTGACGAAGAAGTCTCCGTTTGTAAAGCAACCTCATTCCATTCAATTGGTCGAGATTCCAGCTACACCAGATTGCCAACGTGGGATTAAACTTTCTCTGGATGATCGGAGAGGAATTTCTCTCAAACAGGGATTGACGCGAGGGCTTCATATCGCGGAGTAAATAAGGAAAAAACAATGTGAATTTACATTGAATTAATTATTTTGTTGTTTAGACTCGATGTCAACCCGGATTTGATGTCACTTCATATCGGTGACAAAATCCTCGAAGTGAACGGGACTCCAGTCAAAGATCAATCTCTCAATGAAGTAAAAAGCTTGAAAATTGGTCGAAAATAATTTTTAAAAAAATTGTGGATTTGTTTTTGGAAACAGATTGAGGAATTAATTCGCACTGCGAATAAAGTCCTACAACTTACGATCGAACATGACCCGAATTCGCTCGCACGTCAACGGTCATTTCCACTCACACTTCCCACGAAAAGGGAGCAGCAGAGGGAACATTTGTTTCATAAGAAAGATGAACCGAATTCGGGGTCTTCGGGGAGTCGTAGTCGCCAATTGAAACGAACTTCGGCCAACAAAGAGCGGTCTACGTCGTTACCACGAGCGGAAACGTAATTTTTATTTAAATATTTGATGTTAATTGTTGAATTTTTTGAATTTTTTGGTTTTAGGACGAGTTCAGTTAGCAGTAAAAATTCGTACGATTTGTCACGGACGAAATCATTCCGTATGGAACCGAAAAATCATCGAATATTTCGCGCTTCTGATTTAGTTCAGGGAGAATTATTGGGTAAAGGTTTTTTTGGACAGGTTTTTAAGGTAAATTAAAGTTAATTTTTATTTTTTTTAATTTAAAAATTGATTAATTGATTTATTTATTTATTTTGTAGTTGACACTTAGAGAAACGGGTGAAGTGATGGTGTTGAAAGAGCTGTACAGGGTCGACGAAGAGGCACAAAGAAATTTTTTAAAAGAAGTAAATATTTGATTTTTTTGATTTTTTTTTAAAAATAAATATTAAAATAAATTGAAATTTTAGGTTGCTGTCCTTAGGAACTTGAATAATCCTAACGTTCTCAGGTTCATCGGCGTGCTGTACAAAGATAAAAAACTTCACCTAGTCACCGAATACATTAGCGGAGGAACACTTAAAGATATAGTTCACAACATGAACGATCCCTTACCGTGGGAAGAGCGAGTTAATTTCGCTCGAGATATTGCCTTCGGAATGGTAACGCCGAAAATGTCTAGTATATTATTATTTTTTTTTTAATAATTTAATTTATTTATATGTTTTAGGCTTATCTGCATTCCATGAATATTATCCATCGTGACTTAAACTCGCATAATTGCCTAGTTAGAGAGGTGATTATTTATATGTCGTAAATCTTCGAATTATCGCCGGGCCTGTATTGCGGTTCGGGCTTATTTAAGCGCCTAGAGGCCACTGGCATTTAGTGCCGGGTAACAAAAATCACTGATTTTGTTGGAAAAAATCAGTAATTTTTAAAAAAAGTATTGATTTTTTTTTATGAAAATAGTGATTTTCTTTATGAAATTAGTGATTTTTTTAATGAAATTACTAATTTTTTTTATGAAATTACTGATTTTTTTTATGAAATTACTGATTTTCTTTATGAAATTACTGATTTTCTATATGAAATTACTGATTTTCTTTATGAAATTACTGATTTTCTTTATGAAATTACTGATTTTTTTAATGAAATTACTAATTTTTTTTATGAAATTACTGATTTTTTTAATGAAATTACTGATTTTTTTTATGAAATTACTGATTTTCTTTATGAAATTAGTGATTTTTTTTAATGAAATTACTAATTTTTTTTATGAAATTACTGATTTTTTTTATGAAATTACTGATTTTCTTTATGAAATTACTGATTTTCTATATGAAATTACTGATTTTCTTTATGAAATTACTGATTTTCTTTATGCAATTACTGATTTTCTTTATGAAATTACTGATTTTCTTTATGAAATTAGTAATTTTCTTAATGAAATTAGTAATTTTCTTAATGAAATTAGTAATTTTCTTAATGAAATTAGTAATTTTCTTAATGAAATTAGTAAT